>JXOV01013605.1:475-24272 GCA_001014945.1 Clogmia albipunctata
TTTTATGGACCAATCGGTTAATAGGGCCAGTAAAACCTCCAGTATCAAAGTAACTTTTCATATAAATTGATCTCCGTGAAAAAAATCACGGAGATTACACTTTAATAATAAAAAAAGACTTGTGCTCTTATAACGACATTTACAGAACAAATTTGAATGTCCTAATATCAATTTTAAGCAACAAAAATGCATAAACAATACAATAATATTGTTCAAACCAACCGCTGGTATAAATGTATTTCTTTTTGCGATCCCGTATTGAAAAGTTAGCTTTTTGACATCAATTAAAGTTTCGCAATGTGCAACTTTTTTAAACTAATGCAAATATTGTATTAATAAATTTTCAACAATGTAAAAAAAAATTATAGCCTACGAACAAAATCTGCTAGGGTGTAAAATACGGTTTTTCTACCCTGGTGAAAATCTCGCCTCCATATTCGCACTTTTTCCTCATTAAAACAGCTGATTTGTATTATTTTTTATATTGCGATCTTCTATTTGGTATTGGATATAATAATTTGAAAATAGACGTTTCTCTTTCAATTTCATGCGCTATTTGTAAATTTAATTTTCTTGTTAAAATTTTATCGAGGTAGAAGATCCACGATTTTTAATTATTCTGAATTTTGATTTTAAAACTTCCAAAAGAATAAAATATTGTATTGGGGTTTTCATTGCTAATTGAGTTCTTCCATTTTTCATAGAAATGGCTATGTTTATTACCATCAGAAGCTAAGTTTATATCAATCTTGGTCATTGAAAATCTATGTATGAAAATAATAATATCCTCTGAAAATATTAAGTATTAACCATTTGTTCTCTGGAGATCGTGGATGAATAAATTATAGAGCTAAGGAGATAAGTCGTTTCCTTCTACTTCTCCATTTAATATAGTTTAATCTTTAATAACAAATTAATATAATACGACACACATTATTATGTCATTACAAAAGTGTTCATTCTTGTTTTTGTGCATTCAAATTGTATGTAACAGGAAAGCGAAATTCAGTTAAAAAATTTAATGTGCAAATGAATTAGTTAATCTCTTGACATAGAGGTTATGCCACAATTGCGAAAATTTGTTTTTGTCTGCCAATTTCATTCAATTGAATATAGTTCAACAAACAAATTACTCTTGATAATAGAATAATTCAAGTTGAATTATTTAATTGAAATTGAGCAATTCTCGTGCCATTGCTATCATTTGTTAAATTAATGGAAAAGTTTCATTCCACAAATCATAGCTGATTTTTGCAATCAAAACAATGTAACTTTAAATGATTTACTTGACTAAATCTTCTATTTTTTAATGAAAACTTTTTATTTAATAAAGGTTTAATCTTCTTTCTTGTGTAAATTTTTGAATATTTACCTTATATTGTATAATAATCGATTTAAAAATGGATAACTTTCAATTATTGTTTAATACTCATTAAATTAATTCAATGAATATCATTAACATGGAAAAAACTAAACCGTAAATGTTTAAAGAGGTTATTAATTAAATGCAAAAATAAGCGTGTAAGAAATCGTTATAATTGAATTAGTTAGTGGTTAGAATTCAATGGGTAATAAAGTGATTAGTAGTTGTCGTTAAGTTCAAGCATTGTGATAGAAATAATTTAATAACCGTTAAACTAAAAAGATCGGAAGCGCAGTGGTTAAAGCGTTGCACTCGAGAGGGTTTCGGTTCGAGCCCTGATCAGACAGTGATTTTTTTCTTTCGAATTTCATTACTCGTTTTAACTAACTACATTTTGTGATTAGTATTTGTTTAAAATACATTTTACAAAAAGTAATACCCTGGCCTCAAATGTCGAACAACAGGTATCGTCAACGCTTTTCGTTCGACCAGACTGGTTTTCAAAGCTAGGATGGAATGCACAGAATTGAAGAAATAAACCGCTTCTTTCTAATACTAGCAATTTGCAGGTGTTCAATGAATGGATGAATGTGTGAAAGGGAGGGTAGTATGTGTGTTCTGTTTCGGTGGCAAAAACCTGTATATATGCTCTGTATAGAATCATCAGTTCATGGTGCTAATCACATCATAACAAGTAATGATTCGTAAGCATGATATTTAATTGTCAAAGATTGGCAAATGAATAGATAGGGTATTTGAAAAACTATGATTACGTAAAACCAATTGGTTGGCAACGGTTGTTAAGTCGTTAAAGAAGAAGAATGTTTTTATTTTTATTGAAACATTTCTCAAATAAATTGGATAAACTCCTCAACAATTATTAAATAATGTAGACTTATCAAACCATATGTAATATTATTCTTTGGTTTTATAGTATTCTCTAAAAAGCTAGATTTTTAGCGCATGGCGATGGTGTGAATTGTGAATTTTAAACAACAATAACTTCAATGAATTTAAATAGTTTAATTAGTATTAGAATTCTTTGAATTTAGATAAGAAAAATGTACTTACAAAATTTTATTAGAAAAGTTGGCTGTTTTAGGAATTTAAAACAATTTTCTCATACGTCATCAAGTCTCCTAAAACAGCTTCGAATGATTATTTTTATATATTGCAACATATTTTATTTCGCGTTAACACTAAAAATAATTTACATAAAATTGAAGTGAATTATTTTTTTTAAAGTCAAACAAATAATTGAGTTGTATATTTTCGGAATATCATAACTCGAGAAATTAAAAAAATCAAAACACAATTTTATTTAAAAAATATTACATTTTTTTAAACGTAAATGAATTGCTAGTTAACATCATTTAAACCACATTTCGAAGCCAGAATCAACATTTAAGAAGAACTTTACTTTTTGACATTTAATTCGAAAAATTAAATTGATTAATAAGTCATAGTCTACTATATTGCAGAGACATGACAAATGTCAAAATATATTTTTATTCTATACTACTGTGATCAAAAATTATAATTTTGATTTTTGGTATTTACACGATTTGTGATACCTAAACCGTGTGTAATAATGAAGGGCTTAAGAAGAAGTATTGACTAAAATGTAAAGACTCTTCAATATCATTTTAAATGATCAATGATGTTAAAACATAAAACTAAATAAAAACCTTCTTTTCAGAAAAATTACAAGAAGAAAGCCCATGTCTAAAAACGATTAACAATAATGAAATAAATATTTTATTAAAAGTATTTAAAAATAGTATCGAAATAATTAAATGATAAATAAAATAATTTGAGACTGAAAATCATCACATAATAAGCGTCAACATGAAAATAAAAGTACTACTAAAAATGGAAGTTTTAGAAAATAAATTAATTGCTTTTGAAGTAAAAATTTAAGAACTTGTAAAGAAAGCTCTTTAAAATGCAAAGTGTAAACCCCAAAAGCCACACATAAATGAGTTTGTTATATCTAAATGAAGACTACCACAACTACAACAAAAACTCTATAAATATCTAGAACAGGACAGAAAAAAATCTGCTTCTAAGAACTATCCATGAATATTAATTTTGGAAAATTTCCAAAATTTTGTATTTAGACAAATTTCCATAAAAGTCCTAAACTTTGTCAATATTTGTTTCTCAGAAGACAAAGTTTTAACTCCGATTAAAATTCTATTTTTAGAAATACTTAATTTATTTATATTTTGAACATTTTCGTATGAAAAAAACTGTTAAGCTTCACGACATGTCAATGTGTCCAGTAATGCAGTGGGTGTGAAAAGTGCACGGACTTGTTGATAATAGACATAGACATTATTAATTCAATTTAATTTATTTCTTTTATAATAAATGAATATTAAATTACAATTTGGATAATTCTCAATAATTCAAATGATTTAAGCTTGAATATCATTAATACTGAAATATTTTTAAAAAATATGTTTTTCAAATCCATTTTTTTGCTTTGAAGATATAATACATTTTAATTTGGACAAATTGATCAAATGCATTATTAAATTGCCTAAAAAAGATGTTCTTTAAAACATTCTTCGAAATATAAAAATTATTTTTGAACTTTCTTATCGAAAGGTTAGCTTTTCGACATCAATGAGAGTTTAATAATGCGTCACTTTTTCCAGTAGTGAAAATTTTGAATTATTATTTCTCTAGTGAAAAAAGTCTTAAATCTTTGAAAATAGTTATTTGTGCTACAAGGGTGTTAAGTCAACCTAACAGGATATAACGTTTTTTGCTTATTTTATTGTTGCATGGAACATTTGTTTGCTTCAATTAATATAAAATAAATTACCATTTAAAGCTATATAAGGCCATTACTATAATTTACTTACATTTCAGTTAAGCAGATTTATCTCTAATATTTACGTATCGTGCCAAAAATCGAACAAAAATACCCAATTTATATGCAGATGGCTGTTGAAACAGTAAATATTAAAATTTTAAAACAAGAAACATTAATTAATTTAAAACGTAATCACAGTCCTATAGGATACCCGAGACCAATAATTTGTGTAGTTAAAGAGCAACAATGGCTACCAAATTTTGACTTTGAAACAAATTTGTTGCATAGTTTATGACATTTTTTCACTAGTGAAAAAATTCAAAATTTTCCATAGAGTGCCATAAAGTGATACATTACAAAACTCAAATGGAAAAGCCTATGTTTCGATACGGGAGTGCATAAAATATGTTTCAAAATCAAACCTGTAACGCCATTTTGAGGAAAAACTGTACAATTTTTAATCCAGGCCGTTGTAAGGGTTTAATACCGTTCAAATAGAGACCGTTGTAACGAATATTTTTTTAAATTAGTTTTACGTGAATTTTTATGGAAAGAAAAAAATATTCATGCTCGGGTAAAAACGGCTTTTTTATATCCTTTCAGCACAAATAACTTTTATTTTTATTAATTAAAAAAAAGAACAAAACTTCAAATATGTTTAATATAATATGTGAAAGAGACACTTTTCAATATTTTTAAACCAAAAATGTCGAATACTTTTGAGCTCACTGTAAGTTGAACGAATTGATATTCATTTTAACATTCTCATGTCGATTATCTCAGAATAATAATAAATAATTTGCCGATCAGTGGGTATTGATGTAAATGTAGGGAAAACTGAAGAAAACCGGCAAAGATCTGGAAAACGATCTAGAAAAAACTAGAGTTGAACAGAGATGAGGAAAAAGAGCGACATCGATAACAAGTATCTCCTCATATCATTCACAAAGCAGCTGTGTCATTAGCTAGTATCTTTTTGGTTCAAACTATTGTGACTGCAGGGGTAAAAAGTGTTTTTCGTAAGCACTAAACACATAGTTTCAGTGAAGATAACACTAAAGGTCAGAGCAGCTCATAAAGATTAGAAATAGTGCAGTCTAAACGTTTAACAATCGTCTAACAATCTAAAGCGTAAATTAGTACAATTTGGAATGTAAATGGGGTTTGTAACGATTCCGCAACAATCAATTAGAGCAATCAAGACCATTATTATTCATACGAAAAAAAATAAATGCCAAAACAATTAGAAAGAAAATTAAACCGTAAATACTTATGGAAATCGCAGTGAGTCATGAGTTTGTTGTCATCGTAATACACGAACATAAAATGTAAACAAAAGTTGAGTAGAATCGTGTCAAGAATCCCTTCCTTTGAAACTAGTGATAATAAACGACGATCTTTGTGTGTTTTTGTGTGATGATAAAGCGAGAAAGATTCAAAGCCAAGCTGACTGGACAGAGGCAAAAGTGTCATTGCAGTTCCAGACAAACGCGAGACAACAGATCTCTCAAGCTCCGGGCTTAAGTGAAAATTTTTAATTTTTGTTTTTTTTTTCATTCTGTGAAAACTAGAGCAATGAAAAGTGTCAGAAATACATGCTGAAAAATAGTTTAAAACAATTGAGAAGAGTTTTCAAGTGGAAAATACTAAATCAAGTGCAATAAAATTATAATTGAATCAAAGCTCTATGAGTGCAGTGTAGTTTTCGCGGCATTGACAATGAATTCGCGATCGTTTGTTTTTTCAGCGCTTTTGCTATTGGCAGTGGTCAATTATGCAAATTGCTCAGTGTTTCCATTTACTAAAGGTAAGCTTACCGTTTGTTTTGTGTGTGTTCAGTGTGTTCTAAAACAGAGAAATGAATTTAAATAGTTATTCATTGTTAATTAATAGGAAAATCCTTCACTTATTTTACGAGTAAACTAGTATCGTGAAAATACAAGTTTTACTTCATATTTCTCATTATTTATTAATCTCCATAAAAATGTTAAAAAATTGAATAAAAATTTCAAATCATCACTAATTAATTCTATTCCGATTATCAGTCATCTTAATTAAATTTATTAATGAGTTACCTTCCTTCAATTTATAGTTTTTTTCTTGCAATTCCGTGTGTAAGTGTTAAGAAACTTTTTACTCATTACTTAAAACGTAAATTTATGAATCAGTGCATAAAATAAACAAAAGCCAGTATAAGCGAACTGAATAGTTAAAAAAACTTAAAGTACATTGTTAATATTATGTCATTTGAGTCAAATAATTTAACATTATTGAAATTTCAACATCTTGACTCTAATTGGAATTAAGTTAAAATAAGCAGTTGAACATATGTTTAACAAATTAAATTTAAATTATTTTTTCCCTTTCTGGTCAATGATTTTTATGTTCATTTTTATTTATTTTTATTTAATGAAAACTCCATTTTAATAATATAGCCAACGGCGTACAAACTGATTTCATTTATTTTTTTAAGATTTTTTTAGGAATAATAGGATTCTTTGAATTTAGATTAGAAAGTTTTATACAAATTTAATTGGAAAAATTGTGTTTTTGAAAATATATATTGTATAGGAACGTCATAAAAGTTTTAAGAACATTTTCATTTCCAGCCCAATTTAATTTCTTGTCATTAACAATCAACATTGTTAATGACAAGAGCAATAATTTAAAAACTAAAAACTATTTATGTGAATTTGTTATAAATGTGTTAAATTGCAGCAAATCATATTTATTAGGTCCTATTAATTATTCACATAATGATACACTGAAATTAGAAATGATCAACGAAAAGTTAAGATAGTGAGCATTAACTCCTCATGTTCCTTCGAGGAAAATTTATTTATCTTCTTTTGCCTTAAATATAACGACTTTTCTAAATACAGTAGACTCCGTTTAATATGACCAACAACTTATTATGACTAATTACAAAGCGAAGTTTACATATAAAATTCAATATAAAACAGACGTATACAATGAGACGCTTATAATGACCATCTTGTTAGTATGACATATTTGTTTAGAAATTGTTACCGATTTTCAAGAAATTATGTCGTGTTATAGTGACTATCAACAAGAAGGCAAATTCGCTCTCTTTTCTATGATTGGTTATGAGTCTCCCGTCAGTAATCGATTGTTAAAAGTCTTACATTTGTGAAAAAATCAAAATTTTTCTTTTATTATCTCTTTATATTGTTTCCTTAATCCACCAATTTAACAATATGATTTGTATTACGGCCGCTTAGTATAACGTATTTTTATTTCCTTTAGATGTCAATATAACCGAATTGTACTGTATGTAAAATGTAATTATTATTCTATTGCATAAAAATGGACTTTTTGCGAACTGGCTGTTGAAGGTTTGAATTTCACATACCGAGTTTTTTGTGTGATTCACTAACGGAATTGCAAAAAGTAGTTTTATGTGTTTTTTATTATAAAAAGTTCAGAGAATTGAAATAGGTTTAAATGCTATCAGAATTCCGAGAAATTAGATTAGGAAAGTATAATTATATAATTTAATTAGAATTTACTTCGAAAAACAATTTTCAAATACGTCACCAATTTCCTAAAACAGCTTTTAATTTAAAGCAAATTTTTCCCAGATTTATTTATTATTTTCTTTTAGTACTAACGAGAATTAACTAATATATACGTACAAATCTTATTATGTTTTCCAGAAACCGTAACAAATCAAATGAAACAATATTTCTTGAAAAGAAATTTCTAAAAATTCTAATGTTAAAAATCAAAATTGTTTGGAATATGTTTAGGATGTCTCGAAAAGAGGTTTCATTTCCATTATACAGTGGACGCCGCATATTAACGCCACTCTGGAACCGGAATGATTTGACCCTATTAACAGATTGCCTCTTTTAACCGATTGGTGTATAAAAGCTAGGAAGTGATCTTTTTTTTCGATTTTTTTCACTATTTCAGTCGATTAAATAAACATAGGGCACATGTTCAACATTGGTGTGAATAAAAGTAAACAATAAAATTGAGTCAATTGCACTTGTTCTCGCCACCCTTTTATCGTAGTGATCTTGGCCACAGAATGGCTCTATAAACCGATGGGTTTGGCATCAATAAGCGATGATTTTTTAATGTACTTATATAAATAAGCGGCGTCTACTGTATCAAAAAAGCAAATTCAATTTAAGATTTTACTGGCTAAGGTTATGTAGTTCAAAAGAAAAAAGTCTACAGATGTTAGTTTATGAGATTTTAGTAGTAAAATTTACCGACATTAAATATTTGGATTTTGGCAACTTTTACTATGACATTTTTAACAATTAAATAGAAAATTTATCAATTTTATTTATTAAAAAAATATTCAATTTAAACCTCTTTTTGAGACGTCCAATATCTAAACCTATGATCTGTTTTCTACATTCACAAAACTATTTAAGCGCTAAAGAATTGTTTTAGTATGGAACTCTGGAAATTTCCATAGCCTTGTTTTGAAAAGATACTCGTAGATAAAGAATATTGGGATTGCGTCCATTAAAAAGCTCTAAAAACTGAAAACCAATTTAAAAGAGATGAATTTTATTGTATCCGAAAGCAATTTAAATAAGTTGGTGCTTTAATTCACTTTTAACAAATTAATTGCAGATCAAATTGAGCCGGACGATGAATGGACCGAGGCCTTGGCGGGATTGAATTTGAATCTCGATGAAATAATTCAGCGGTCGAGGCGTGAATGGGACATGTGGAAACGGTCTGTGAACTCTTTGATTAATGGCTTTTGATTTGGGTTGAACCGAAGTTGGACCTTGATTTTTCAGGACAGAGGATTCCATAATTGGTTCAAATGTGAAAGTGAGACCCGGAACGACGTCTTATGCCCAGTACTTGGACGGGCAGTCGTCGGAGGACGTTAGAACCGTGAACGATGTGGGGCTCTTGATGACGAAAATTAGTCATCACATCGTCAGATTTTGCAAATCGAAGGCGATTCCAGAACTAGTTTGTGCAAATTATTTAGCAACAATTGATCTCAGGTCGAACGTGGGACTGTGGAACCAGTGCCAGAATGTATCAGATTTGTCAGGAACCTTCAGAAGACTGCTACTGCCTGATTATAAAGACGGCATCTTTAAGATTAGATCTACGAGAGATAGTCAAGATCTTCCATCGCCCAGAACAATTTCCAAAGAATTCTTCAACGCAGCTTTGGAGTTTAGGAATTTAATAAATCCACACAACCAGACTTCTTCAGAAGGCAACCTTGACCCGAAGAAGAACATCTTCTTTGTCCAATTTGCGCAGTTCATTGAACAGGATCTAGTGAAAACAACTCCACAAACTTTAAGTAAGTCAATTATTCAATGTAATCTCGTCTCAAAATGGATTAATTTCATCAACGGGAAGTTTATTTACTGATTTCATTGCTCAAGATAAGATCTCCCTGTTTTGCAATAACCAATTCAAGTTGTTATCGCATAAATGAAATTGACATTGGCAATGTAATTGATAACCTTTAATCGATTACAATAAATATTGGGTAAAGTGGTATTATTTTTTGCTTTGTTTTGCAGAAAATGGAAATCCCATCCAATGTTGTGACAAATATTTCCATTACGTTGCTCCTAGGTACCGTCACAAAGCATGTTCCCCGATCCTCATTCCGGAAGGCGACGACTTCTACCAGAAACTCTTTGTGAATTGCCTGAACTACGTCCGAAGTTCAGTGGCGCCAAATGACAATTGCAAATTAGGAGCTCCAAATCAGGTAAATATATTGTTTTATTTTTTCGATAAATCTTAAGAGCAATTTCTCAAATAAGGTCGATGAGATCACTAGCGTAGCGATTCCTCTAATAGTTATTTGTGCTACAAGGGTCAACTGTTTTTTAACGAGTGAAACGAGTGTGAAACAATCGAGCCGAAGGCGCGTGATTAAGTTTCAAATTAATTACCGGTTCCTGTTTTCAAATTTTAATATTAATCGTTTTAACAGCCATCTGCATATAATTTGGCTATTTTTGTTTGATTTTTACCACATTACGTAAATATCAGAGATAAATCTGCTTAACTGTAATGTAAGTAAATTATAGTAATAGAATTATATTGCTTTAAGTAGAAATTTATTTTACATAAATTAAAGTAAACAAATGTTCCATGTGACACTAAAATAGGCATTTGCCTTATTGGTTTGAATTCCAACCATTAACGGTAACTTTTCAAGATAAGATTTCACTTGAAACATTTGTGAAGCATGTCAATTCTTAAATTTTCCTTGTAAAAAATGAAATTTAATGTGAAATTGTAAAAATTTCAGTGCTCAAAATTTCAGTGCAAAAAACCCTTGTAGCACAAATAACTATTTTATAAATACCACGGTGTTTCATTTGAGTAACGAAATCACCAAATTAAATTCTCATAGTTATTCAAAAGAGCTCTCTGGCTCATGGCTCCTCATTTTGAATCCAGACACAATTGACGGATAAAGATAAAAGATGCAGCGGAGAACAGAACGTTAAAAAGAGTTCNAAGTCCTGTTCTTTCAGTTGACTTTACACCCGTGTAGTACAAATAACTATTTTGCACATTCAAATCAAATAGTTAGCTTTTCGACATTGATTTAATTTTCTTAATGTGTCACTTTTCCACACTAGTGGAAATTTTGAATTTTTTCCCAAGTGAAAAAAGAAAGTCACACAAATAAATTAGTTTCAAAGTCAAAATTTTGGCATCATTTTGAAGAAAAAAATATACAAGTTTAATCCGGGTTGTCAAAAATAAATAACCATTAAAATAGAGACACCGTTATTACGGCCAAATTTTTAAAGATTTATTTATGTGAATTTTTTAGGATAGAGCAAAAATAATTATGTCCTTCTCAAAACACACTTAAAAATCGGCTCATTTTTTACCCTTTTAGGAAAAATAACTATTTAGTGCACTAATGTTTTTAATAAACTGAAGTTTTAGACTTAAGTTGTACAGAATAGTTATTTGTACTATTGTTTTAAGTGAGAAAACGATAGGGGAATACGAGCCGTAATGTCAGCTTCTGAGTTAAGAAGGATTTTACACTAAATTACCTGAAATTGAGTAAAATTTGCTCCTACACTATAAACTTTTTTTCACAAGTGAACAAATTAAAATGAGAATATAAAGTCAACAAAAATTATTAAACATACAGGACCATAATTTTTGATAATATCTTACATGTTATTTTAGTTGCAAACATAATTGTTATAATTCATTTTCAAATTTTTTATCTCACAGAAATCAGATTTATGACATTCTTAAGAATATAAAATTTTAACTGATAAATGGAAATTTTTTTTATAAAATTCAACAAAAAGTGTAGCACAAATTAAATTCATTCTTACAAATGGTTAATGTGTTAAATAGATTACTAATATTTTCATTGATATAACAATTGTAAGTTTATAAATGAACTCAATCTAAAATAATTTTAGAAAATAATTGTATACAGCCGAAATATGTTTTGAAATCACTTAAATAAAAATTTAAATATATATTTTTTTTAAAAAAACTGTTATTATATCTCCCTAATATAAATTCTTCTGCACTTCATATTTCTATACTTCAGTACCTTCCCATTCATAAATAAATTCAAGATTAATTTAATTAATCAATTTTTAATATAAGCTTAAGTAAATGAGAGTTATTGAACTGGGAATACTCAAATTGTTATCAAATTGGAATGTTTTTTGGAAGATGATATTTCAAAATTTCATGGAATTTTTTTACTTTAGCATCATTTTATTTTTATATTAATTCTTCCATCTATTTTTACACCAGAAATAAATTATGTATAGGAAGTCGACTATAGTATACAAACAATTATGTTAATTTTAACATGAAATTAAATATTCTTTCAAATTCAACCAAAAGATCAAATTGAAAAAATTGGCGATATTCACAATCAATAAATCGTCTTTTGACCTTTAGAAAAATCATGATCTGTTTCGTAAACAAAGCCTATCAGATCCAAAGTACTTTTCCCAAAAATAAATACGAATCAGTACCAACTGGAATGATTCTTCATTGAACTAGTTTCAATTGGTTGGATTTTTTAAATCAATTTATTTTTGAAAAGTCGTAAAATATATCAAAAGAATTAATTGATTTTTGATAAAAATGGAATAGATTTTAACGTATTCCTTAAAAAAATAAATAAATCTTTAAATTATCCGCTTGTAACAGAATAAAAACGAAATCAATAGTGGAATATTTATAACAGTTTATCAGCAACTGAAACTTATTGGGATAGTCTTAGGAAGTAACAAGTTGAAAGTTCAGAGTCCAGATTTAAGCTCATACTTGTAAAAAAAATAATAGATTCCAACGAAAAAAAAATTCAATATCAGTAAAAAACTGTGATCTATTTTTAAGGTTTTTTGCTTTTTGTCTTCGAACTCCATAGCCATAGTTCTTAAGATTAAAACGTTCTTTTGAGGTGTCTTGATCGCTCAATCAGTCAAGAGAACTTTATAATTTAATTTCGATGCGGTGTAAATTAAGTAATAAAACCAGACAATCTCCAAAGATCTACTCCACTTTAAGAGGGAGTACATTCAAATTCGACAAGGTTCTGTGAAATATTACGCAAAATGAAATCAATCGAGATTTATTCATTAACCAATTCAGATAATTGCAGCTGTCTATAAACATTGCAAATCGTTGGATACGGAATTGGCCCTGATTCCGGATCACTATCGTTTTTGATCGGATAAACAAAACAATGCGATTCGATCGGTATCTAAATTTGGCCTACAGATTTATCAATGGTCTGGTTTCCCAACCCGATCACGACCACCACTTGTCAATTCGTAGGGAACTAATTTTTGCACGATTCCGTTTACCCAAGTTTGATGTTGGATAAAAACAATAGAATTACAGTCTGTTCAATAAAACATTTACAACGTTGCGGATCAGGTTTACAAAACGCACGTTTAGTTAAAGTAAAAGAACAAAACTCAACATCTGGTAAGAATTTGAACCAGTAAGACCCATGGTAAAATGACCCTTTACTGGTAGAACATTCCCGAAGCATGGTCAGATGAAAGGCCTTAATTTGATGACAACTCATTTTGTAAAAAATACGAAATTTGTTACGAATAAGTTTTCTTTTTATAAAAGTCACTAGCTAATTGGCCAAATGTGACTATTAAATTTTAGTTATTTTATAATAATTCCAGAAAAATAATAGTTATTTATACAACTAGGTAGATAAGATAAGGGATTATTAAAAACAAAGGGTTGTTATATTTATTATGCATTTTTAAATAAATAAACATAAAAATTAAAAACCATGGAGAAAGCTATATCTTGTTTCTCTTACACGCACATAGAAAATTAAATAGATTTTCAATTAATACGGAGGTCCCACTTTAATAATAAAAAAAATACACTAGTGCTTTAAAGCACTTGTACTATAAAAATGTCTTTAACAGAACAAATTTCAGTTTTTTATATGAATTTTATGCGACGAAAATTTATAAAAAAATTAAAAACCAAAAATGTGAAGAATTTTTATTTCAAAATTTCGGGCACTCATCAAATTAAGGCTTTGCTTCTGACCAAGCTTCGGGAATGTTCTACCTTTTTCTTATTATACTACCAAGTTAGACAAAGAAAACAGTAGAAATGAGTTTCTAAAAGAAGTGTTTCTACGGATTGGTATACAATTCTTATTCATACAACAAGGTCTATAAGATAAGACATTATTTAACACCAGGATCATGTTTTAAAAAAGGTCTGCACTATGTCTAGTGATGTTTATCGACCGTGTTTCATACAAAATTGTATGCATTTTTAAATAAATTTAAACAAAATTTAATTCAAATTTAAAATTACGTTCTATGTTACGCAATTTCGGAGTGTCAAAAAAAGAATCTTTTGTCCTTCACTTGCACACAATTTAATTAGTTGTAGCTCTTAGAGGTCCGATAAATGTTTTTCATTAAATATTAATATTTAATTTAAGACAGTCATATTATCCACTTATACAATACATAAAGTACTTATAACGAAACTTAGTCCTATATAAATTTGATGAATTTCTTTCACGGATGTCACATTATTATAATAAAGGAAAAACACTAGTTCTTTAAATAAAATCACGATTTCTAAAATACTTAAAATAACATTGAATAAACTTACTGTTTTAAAAAGGGAATAAACCGTCTTGGATTTGAGCCAGAATTTATTTTTCCACAAGTGAAAAATGAAACTTACGAAAAAAGCTAACTTTTCAACAAATAAATTTCACTTTCAATTCCAGTATAGAACTTGGGGTAGTCTCAACCTCAACCAGCAGCTTTTAGACTTTTCATGATTGTTTGTTTCAGTGTATTATTAGTTAATTTAATAGCATCTAGAACAGTTGTAAACGGATGCAGTCAATCCTTCCATTTCATTTATATTTTTGAGCCATTACTTATAATTCGCTAGGAAAGTTATTTAGCAATGGTATTGATATATGTTTCTTGCTGTTTTCGTGCTAAAAAATATTCAAAATTTTTTATTTAATTATAATACTGTCAAAACCCTCAGTTTATTGGTTAATCCTATTGAAATTTAAAATGAAATTTGTTTACCTAATTTGATTTATTACAATTTAGATAAAAATCTACGGGTGTGTAAAAACCATTTTATTACTCTTAAAGTGTGCCATTTTTTTATATTTGTATAATTTAAAACTTTTATATTCATAATAACTTTGCTTTTATTGCTTTCTCATCATTTATGTCTATTTTTATGAATTGAGTGGATTTCACTCAAAGAGAAATAAAAATCTTATTTATATTTTAAAATGTTTTAAAATAAAACCATTGATGATTTCTTTCGTAAACCAAAGAAATATAAATAAACAAAACCAATATCTCAACAATACAAAATAAAACAAATACGTTAATTTTATGCATTTCCTTCTGTTGGCTTGTATAACTTGATTTGGAAATTCGTCTATTTTTTAGTAGTTTTGTTTTAAAAATAACAATAAATCATATTTTTTCAATTTTGTAAGTTAGATTAAATTATGTGACTATTGTTAAAAGAACTAATGAAGTTAATAAGATTATAGAGTCAATTCGAAGGATTTTTAAAATATTTTGAATTATCGACTTGTTCGAAATAATCAAATTGTAAAACTATTGAATTGTTGGGAACTGGTAAAAACTTTGTTATATATTATAGATAGGTTCGTTTATTGTTTATTAATAGTTTGAATTATCGAGAGTCGACTGTATTTATTGTTAAATATTTTATTCTATCTGTAGAATTAATTTCTGTTGCTTATTTTGAAATAATATTGGGTTATTTGCACGTTTCAGAATCAGATAATCTTCTTTAATGAAATTGTTTTAATTTATTTCAATACAATCCTATTATTAAGAACAAATTGTTTGAATACAAATTACATGCTCTTATTGCCTAAACTGTATTTTCCAGATAAACGGGGTCAGTGGTACCTTCGACCTGAGTCAGCTGTACGGAGCCACGTCTGAGGCGAGTGAAAGAGTGCGACTGTTAAGAGACGGACAGCTCAAATCCACCGGCAATTTTCTGCCTCGAACTGAGGTGCAGTGCCTGGAGGGGAACGATACATGCTTCTTGTCTGGAGATGCCCGAGTAAATGCCAATCCCTTCAGTTCCATGATGCATCTGATCTTTTTGCGATCTCACAACAAAATAGCCACAAAATTAAAGGCAATCAACCCACAGTGGAATGATCAAAGGCTTTTTGAAACAGCAAAGGCGATCAATTTGGCCATTTTCCAGAAATTATCCTTCGAAGAGTGGATGCCTTTGGTTTTGGGACAAAAGGTAGCTAAGCAAATACTAGAAAATACTGATCAAAATGCGCAAGAGACAAGAGTGAGCAATGAGTTTGCAACGGCGGGAATTCGGTTCTACAACACGATGATGCCAGGAAGTATCCTCAACCAGTCCGTTCCACAACTTACGCAAAAGCTCTTCGACCTGATGGACGTCTTCTACAAGACCGAAGACTCGGCGGACAGCCAACATTTCCTGCTGGACATATTGACAAGTGCACTGAAACAGAAAGCAATGGCCATGGACACCAGCTATGTGGATGATGTAAGTTTCAATCTCATTTCCATTCATCATCAGTTTCTCTTGTAAAAGCGGTGCACGATCAAATTGTACTATTTGAAACAATGTCCAAGTTGTGTAGGGTTGGCAAATTTTTTTTTTTCGGTTTAAGTATTTAGGACATATATTTTTTAAAACTATATAATTTCATATAATATTATAAAAAACCTATCGTAAGTTTTTTTTAAATTATAATGTTTATATTTTAGTTTAGATCAAAATCATTTTTAAACTCGTTATAAGATAACATCAAACAGATTAGAACATTCCCGCGAAGTTATTTGAAATTTAAATAAGTGAACAGAATGAGCTTGTTTTACTTTCTATTTCAAATCAAATTTAAATTAGACTTTAATATTCAATTACCACATGATAACTGTTGCGTTATGTAATGGGCTAATAACTCAGTCAAAATAACATTCATTCCGAAACACAAATAATAAAATGATAAAGAAAAATCAAATATTAACTGAACTCTCCAAAAACTGTAATATTTTATAACAAACTGTTGAAATGTTGAACTTTGCTATTTACCAAAACCACGCGGTAATTCGAACTCTTCGGCGTAAAACACTTGACAATCCGAAGTTACAGATTTGTTGGTGTAAAACTTCAGGTACCTTTTCTCTTAGGAAAAGTTGCTAAACAGTATAAGCAGCAGCAATGGAACTACTTGATAATTTGAACTCTCTATAAGTCGAAGTATTTTAAGCGTCCGTTGGATGTTCGAATAATGTACTTCAAATCCTATGAGATCAAGAATTGGAAATATTTTTACTTTGATACTGAAAGGATAATATTTAAAACATAAAGACTCTTCTATTCACTATTTACAAAACTAATCTTCTCTCAGGTTGATTAAAAAGAAGGGAATCAAAATTATGATAGAAAACAGGGAAATTTTTAGGTGTCCCGTTTTTAATAAATCGTATTAATCTGCGGTTATTATAAACATCATCTTCGTTTTCATTTTAGTCTTTTTTTGCTAATGTCGCTAATTACAATCCTTTATTAAATAAACGAGCAAATCTTTTAATGTTGTCCGAAAGACTTTGTTAAAATTAAATCTAGAAAAACTGTCAATTACAGGTAGAATATTTATTTATCTTGAAAAAAAACCAAAATTTTATTTTTCTGTAAAAATATTAAAATGTTAAATACATTTATTAATAAGATTTACTTATGTGTACATAAGTTTTTAATTTTTAAATGTAATAAATCGTAAAAAAGGATAATTGTACCAATATGGTCCTTTTTCTCCTTTTTTGTACGGTTTTTTATTATTTTGAAAAGATAATATAAGATTATGAAGTATTTTTTGCAGTCCCGTATCGAAACATACGCTTTTCGATATCCATTTGAGTTTCGTAATGTTTCACTTTATCGTACTCAGTGAAAATTTTGAATTTTTATTTCACTAATGAAAAAAATGTCATAAACCATCCAACAAATTGGTTTCAAAGTCAAAATTTGGTCACCATTGTTGATCTTTAACTACACAAAATATTGGCCTCGGCTATGCCATAGGACCGTGCCTCTATTTCAAATTAATTAAAGTTTCCTGATTTGAAATTTTAATATTTACCGTTTCAACAGCCATCTGCATATAATTTAGTTATTTTTTGTACGATTTTTGACACATTACGTAATTATAAGAGTTAAATCGGGTTAGCTGTAACGTAAGTAAATTATAGTAAATGCCTTATATTGTTTAAAATAGAAATTTATTTTACAGAAATTAAAGCAAACATATGATCCATGTCACAATAAAATAGGCATTTGCCTTATGACCAAATAGTTAAGAGGAATTCCAACAGTTAACGGTGACTTTACAAGTTAAGATTGTGCTTGAAACATTTGTGAAATATGTCAATGTTTTAATTTTCCTTGTAAACAATGAAATTTAATGTGAAATTGTAAAAATTTCAGTGCTCTTGAGTGAAGTGCAAAAAACGTTATGTCCTGCTCGGGTGTAAAGTCCTGTTTTTTAACTCGGAAACGACGAAAAACTCGCCTTCGGCTCGAATGTTTCACTTGTTAAAAAACAGTTAACTTTACAACCTTGTAACACAAATAACCTTTCTATTTTTTATCGAAAAGCTAGATTGTAGAATTTATTTCGTAAAGCGCCGTCTCATCGCACTAGTTAAAATTTCGATTTTTTTTTCTTCACTTTTGTTAAAAAAGGACAATTGCAAATGAATTAGTTACCAAGTCAAAAGTCTAGGGTCATTTTGAACAGTAAACTACACATTTATCCAGACTATTTTAACGATAAAATAGTTTTTAATTTAATTTTTTGAGTATTATTAGAAATTAAAAAAAATCGTTTTTCAAATTGGAAACCATAAAAACTCGCCTAGCGGATCGTATTTCACACTCGTTTCCTCGTTAAAACCGATTGATTTTACATCCCCTCCCTTGTAGCATAAATTACTAAATCCCAAATAAGAAATATTTTAAAAACCATAGATTTTCATCTTTTTTTGTAAATCACTTTCAGTTGAACATGCAACTGTATCGGGCTCAGAATGGAGCAGAGACTGAGATCTTTGGAACTGACTCACTGGCGCTGGACATTATGAGATCGCGGGACCACGGCCTCAAGGGATACGTGCACTATTTGAACGCGTGCCAGGGTCATCCCGTCGACAGGGTTCAGACTTGGCGCGATCTTGAGGCGATCATTCACAAACAGGTTTCTGACAGTTTCTTTCATTCATTCATGCCTTTAATTGCATTGCAGATTTTATGACTTGAGAGATTTATCACAATTTGTCTGCTATTTAACTTATTTATTTATCAATTTATTTCTCAGGACTTGAGGCTGTTACGAAAAGTGTACAGGCACTCGGGTGCTGTGGATTTGATAATGGGGGCGTTGGCGGAAATTCCCAAGCCCGGCTCAATTGTGGGTCCAACCTTAGCGTGCATAATCGGTAAGTGCGCCATGAAATCGAATTATTGTCTCCGCAAATTTGCAAAACTCTTAAGTTCCGAGTTTAATGAACTTTAATGGCAAATTCGCACAAATTGTTATTTGCAACGTGTTTCCAAAACGGGAGACACACTTCATTTTTACTGCCGCCAATTTGACAATTTATGATAATTTACCCGCCAAATCGTATTTGTAATTAGAGCGGAGTCTTTCTGTGCACACAGCCGCCTGGGAATGTAATTTGAAATCCGTTGGAGCCTTTTACGACTCTTTTCTCAACGCAGAATTCAAATGTAAAGTGCAATAAAACAATTTATTGTAGGCGTCTGTTTTGACACTTTCCAATTTTAATTTAATTGAGTTTCCAACTGAATACACTTCCCGGATCGAGCAATTGTAGGCCACTGCGGAGCGGAGCTCTGGCCTCCTAATGGCAGATCAGGGGCTTATTTAACGATTAAATAACACCAGTGTCAATTCCAGTTACGCTCAATTTACTCTCTGTTATGCAGATAATTATGACTTTCTCGATTTATTTCTCGATCAATCAACAGTTCATTAATGAGGTTTTGTCATTTGATATCTGAGTTTTCTGAAATTTAACACCGATTTCTAAAAAAAAAATGTGAACAATTAATAGACAATTTTTGCGGTTATTGACGATATTAATTTATACACCAGTTATTAATTTTGTCATCTTCAAAGAAATTATACAAGGGCAGTCTGAGCTAAAATGGATGTACATAAATTTATGGAAAAGTAATGATGATCTAAATTAATAGGGTCTTCTTTTTACCCGATTTTCTTAATCCAATGATTTTTCAAGTTTGGATTCTGATAGTAGTCGTAGTGGGTCACGTCTATAGATTATAGAAGATGGAAAAGCGGTGCTAAAGTTTAATTTAAGCAATTTGGCCCTAACAACGAAAGAAGTGTGAACCGGTGAATTTTGATAGATCCTAATAGACTTATAGTTTACCAACAATCCTGAAATGATAAAAGACCTACTTAAATTATGATTCAGCTAAAACATTACTATTAAGTAGTTAAAACGCGTACTTGTTGGAAAATGGACAAAACGCTGCATGCTTTACGCGGCATATCTCATTTCCAATATTCATCCAGGATATAACTTTAGCATTTGAAAGCCTAATATCTTAGATATCTGGTACACTTTCAATTTGGTTTCTAATTATACGAGGTTCTGGATTTTTTCCTTTATCCTCCAAAACCTCCCCGTTTTCGGAGTGTTTGGACGTGACTTAATAAAAACCGCCGTTGAAGCATAATAAAACTTGTAAGAATAATCGTCATCGAATAATTAGAATCTCCATAATTGGCTTCCAAGTGGGCTTTGATTTCGCTTAGAAATTTCCCTAAGAAATTAAGAATCGAATCATCAGATTTTGATTAATATATATGATTGTCATTTCCAATGATTGCTAGATGACACACTTTAATTGCTTTTTTTGCTATTATTTTTGCTCAGAATGTAAAATATTGTTCAACATTGTATTGAAATTGAGCTTTTCAGCATCTCGGAAGAATTGCGACCCTCGGTGCCCTCGGGTCGACAAAATTTCTTCCTCGGATGCTGAAAACTAAGCAATTTCAATACAATGTTGAAAATAACTATTATGACTCTTTTAAAATTCAATATGATATATTTTATTGAAATTTTTGTTCAATATGATTTCAGAATAAATTTTTGATGAAATTTTACAATTGGAAATGAAGAAAAATCTTATTGAAATATTTTGAATCAAACTTTGAAATGCAAATTTTTATGAATTGAACTTATATTTAGTTTATTACGNTCTTTTAAAATTCAATATGATATATTTTATTGAAATTTTTGTTCAATATGATTTCAGAATAAATTTTTGATGAAATTTTACAATTGGAAATGAAGAAAAATCTTATTGAAATATTTTGAATCAAACTTTGAAATGCAAATTTTTATGAATTGAACTTATATTTAGTTTATTACGTGGAATCATAGCTGCGTCACCATTTTTGCAGTTATATTTTCTAAAAGATACCTCAACTAGGTCTTATTAACAAATTATTTTTTAAAGAGTATATATTGATTTTATATATCAAGAGGGGAAATCATCGACTTATGTAAAGATGTTCATTTTCTCTTTTTTTAGTATCCTTTTTTACAATGATAGTCGGAAAGATTTGTTGCTATTCTATACATGTTTCTTTATGATTTGATAAGCTGCCAGACCTTTTTATTGCAAATATAACAATTTTGGTAAATCTTCTTGAAGTTATATTGAAAGGATCACAAACATGCATTAATGTTTGACTTGAGAGTAATCGGTATTCTCAAAAGCAAATCTAAATTTCGCATTCAAAAACTCGCAAAATACGACAATATTATATCATCTAATTACTTCTTGACTTAAAAAAATAGAATAACGTATTCCTATCTCTTTTGCTAAAAAATTATTTGTCCTTGATCAATAGTTATAAACCAATTTTTAAAAGTTAAAAATAATTACCGAAGAATATCCCGGAAAAAATGGAACATTCTAATGATGTAAAGTTATTGACAGTTATATAAGAACTCCAGTATTTATGGGTCTATTAACTAATTTGAATAGTTCATATTTTCTGAATAAAAAACTAATTATACCAAATAAAAGTTTTTTTTGTAAAAAAATGTTTACGGAAAAAACGATGAATTTTAATTTTTCACAAATGTCAAGTTTAATACCTGAAAAACCCCAAACTGGAGTACAATAGCTATGCAGACAAACTATGTGGTTAAATAAAAATACACCTGAATTTCGCATAATGTTGTTGATGCTGAAAAATTGCAAGTAACACTGACTGATTATCTGAAATTGTTCGGGACAAGAAATTCGGCGCGAGCAATTAAAGCATTTAGTTCAAGGTGGCCGTCGTAAAACGCGAATATATCGGAGCACGATCTTAGCGTAATCGCAAATTAATAGCAAAGTGCAAAAGAGACCCCTTTTCTTTTTTTTCTTCAATTTTACAGCTAATAAACACATGTACACAGACCATAAAGACTCGCGCGCGTTAAACAAGTGCAAATTAATGAATTTGGGATCCATAAAACTACTTTATTGGGCCACCACCGCTGATAATTTTGACACATTTTTTGCACACTCCAGTTTTTTGATTAATTAATTATTTCCCAAACAATGAACTCACCGGACAAAAGTCTTCCGTGTTAACCGCGAATTCATTTCAGTTCTCGCGATATTGAAAATTGCCAAGCAACATCGACTGTCAATCCTTTCCATTTTTAATTGGTTTTTGAGGTTTTTTTCAATTAGCCTTTGGACATGTGTGAGGTTTTTGCTATCAGTCCTCTTCGATGTCAATGTCTATGCAATGTCTTTTGTGAGACGTGTCTTTTCTTTGCCCATTTCTAGGGTAAGGTAAATTGAAAAATTAATTGGATTCCAATTTTCTCATCTCACCTTTGAGGTAAATATTTGACAAAACACGTCATTCATAAGCGAATATAATTGATTTTTTGCACAGGTTATTTTCTTCTATTTTTGTGCATTTTGACTAATATTAATTAACTTAATCAATTATAATACATTAAAACACACAACTTTGCATTTATTTCAATGCTTTCGTATAATTGGTAGTTTGAGAAAATGACATTCTGGATCGTTTTTGTCTACGGCACTCGGACTTTTTGTGGATATGGAATACGGACAAAAACTCGAAATGTCATATTACTTAAATGGTTTGTTTTGAAATACGATGAGAATCTTCAAAAAGTAATCAATTAATTTATCTGATTAATAAATCAATTAAAAGTTATGAAATAATTTAAAGAAAAATGGTTTTGCAATGATTTATACTATGTATAAAGAAATTATTATTGTTAATTTAAAAAAACTAAAATTAATAATGGCTTTCGTTTCAAGGCGTTTAAAGGTTATTGATTGAAATGCTTAGAAACAATTGAGTTATTTTTCTATTTAATTAAATCGTAAATAATGTAGACAACATGAAAGTCAAATCACAAGTATCTCATATTATAAAAATGCAATTACCGAAATTGAAAAATCAATCATAATGAGTCAAAATTTCACCTAGGTTGAAATGAGTTGAAATTCTCCAGATCATTTTGTGAACGATTTGAGGAATCAGGAAGCTTTAAAATACCACAAAGATCATATAAAACTGTTTTGGATCGATTTATGGAATTTAATCAAGAAGTTAGAGTGTTTATCTAGGTTTTTAAACGTCTACCCTAAAAATATATAATTTATATTTTCATTTTTATAAATACGTAGTGCCTTATGAATCTCTTGAAAACCATTTCATTATTGAATAATGCAGAAAACAATGATTAATTGTCATTTTTAAAATTTTTATTTAAATAACATTTTAGTTGATAAAATTGAGAAATGTTTTATAGTGTAAACTTGGGAGCATGTGTAATACTCGAAAATTTGATTGGTTTTGATTCTGAGGGTATAAATTATAACGCTTCTTATCAAATTCTTTTATACAATTTTGTATAATAATAGTATCATTATGGAAGTCAACGCTTACTCCACAATGTGTACTA
>JXOV01013617.1:0-11822 GCA_001014945.1 Clogmia albipunctata
ATAAATAAATAAATAAATAAATAAAATAATATTTTAATTGAGAAAACTGCCTTTAAAAGGATGAAATTAATTTTAATTGCCTAAAAAGAACAGTTTTAAAAAAGTATATATATATATTTATTGAATTTAAATTTTATTTAAAGACAAACTTGAGATAAGTGATTGAATCCACGTTTAAATTGAAGATATTATAATAAAATTGTTCGACATATTATTACTTAACATTAATTATTGCCATTCATTTGCAAGACCACAACTTAATATAATGCTTATTTCGATCCCTGCCAGCAGTTAAAAATTGGACGTCATTGGGTAAATACTTGAATGCAAATATTGGACCATTTTGAAGGCATTTCTCGATTTCCAAGGTTCCGTTGCGCATATTCCACACGTAAAGAAAGCCATTCTGATCCCCAACAACCAGTTGATTCCTATTAAACGACCAATTAATGCTGGTAAACGATGATTTCATTTGCCGATAAAATAACTCAGCTATATGATCACAATTTATGTTTATGTTCTCCACATCACCAATATAGAACATTGCTAATTGGCCAGTGTTATCACAGACTGCAATTTTAGTTCCGTCTGAATTGAAAATCAATCCAGTAATAGTTGAGAATTTCCTTGTCAAGACCGTATAAGATTCATAGTTCGAGTTGTAGTTTGGGTTGTTGACGACCTCCCCATTGCAAGACCAGAGGATTACTTCGCCAGCTTCAGTCGCAATCAGAGTATTAATTTTACCCTTCAAAGTACGTCTTGAATCCACTAAAATCACCTTATCTTCACATGTAAAATAAGCTCGCATCGAGGCATACTCTCGGATAGATTCGATTGTATCTTTTTTGAATCCTCGCCAAATTCTGAAATTAAAAAAAAATTATAAACAAGAATTTAAAGTGAAATAAAAAAAACTGTGTAAAAGAGACAGCTGTTGTTGAAAATTTCAATAGTTAATAATTCTTACTTGACTGTACAATCCCAGCTTCCCGAAATAACAAGACCATCGTCCAGATAGCTTAAGCATGAGACATTATCATCATGAGCCAATAGTTCGTTAATTTTTACACCACGATCCATATCGTATGAGACTCTGAAAATAAAACAAAACACTTAAAATAATTTTCTCTTATAATAAATGCACCAACTCACATTGAATTATCCCAAGAACCCAATACAAAAATATTAGTTTCGGGAATTCGAATACAGGAACTGATAGCGCCTGAGCCTACATTTACACTTCGGTTTTGCTTATTTATCGCCATGTCAAAGCATTTCAAAGTGCCGTCTTCACTTGTCGAAAAGACACTCTTTGAAAAGAAGTCATATAAAATGGATGTGATCCTTTTCTCGTGGCAGTTGTATTCAAAGATCATTTCCAATTTATCAGTTAATAGCAACCCCACGGAACCGTCAATGGAGTCGACTCTAAGCAGGTGATCGATACTTGGCAATCGGGGAACATGAGGCTGCTTGAAGATTTGTTTCGGTGTTTGCCCATAATCAGATATTTGTACCTTTAATGCATTCCTTTTAGCAATATCCTCTATGTCATCCAAATCAACAGAACCTTCGTAGCTTAAGTAATGAAATACTGAAAAGAAATATATTTTTTAAAAAAATAACTCTTATTTAACACAATTAATATAAGAATAGTTATTTGTGCAATAAGTATGTTTTTACGGAGGAAACGGAAATAAAATATGAGCTACACGGAGAGTTTTTCAGTGTTTCCGAGCTAAAAACATTTTTACACACAAATGGGATACAATTTTTTCTGCATTCTCCTTTGACATACATGATAAACTAATTTAAAAAATATTAGACCAAATCACGGTCACATGGCATGGTCAGGATTAATAAAAAGGACAGCTAATCATTTGAAATGGCACCCAAATTTTGACATTGAGACAAAATCTGTTCGTAGATTATGAATTATTTCTTTCATTAGTGAAAAAAGTACTAGTGAAAAGTGTGACGCAATACGATACTCAAATCCATGACGAAAGTGCCAAAAGAAGATATTTAAATCAAAATAATCACATCAAATTGAATAAAACAATCTACTTACAATTGTGAGCCTTTTCAGCTTCTTCTCCCAGTTGCTTATATCCAAATATCAAATCAATCCAATGGTGTAAATTTTTAGACACATGCTCTGATTCTAGGGCATCTCGCATTATTTGGACAAATTTTTCTGGAGAGTTTTCCGCCCAGGGAGGCAATTTGACATGGTTTACTGCTTCTCCAGTCGACCTTCGGCCAAAATTGATCTTCAAGTTATTCATCAAAAAGCTTCCCTTTTGAGTTGGGTCGTAAAATTGTGGTATCAATTCCTAAAAAAAATAATTTAATATAAATAACTATTTAATTAAATGTGTCCTATTTTTTTGTCTTATAAAATTAAGCTTAGTTAATACTACACACAATTTAAAATTTAATTTAATTAACTTTGCATGGTGCCGTTAACAGAGACACTACCAAATATATTTTTTTCTAAAATAATATTTAATACCTTGAAATCGGTTCTATTAGTTAGACAGTTTTGAAATAACTGATCAACATCGTTGAACATACGGTCGGGTTGGTCAAACTTTCCATCGAAAAGGCACAACATCAATTTCGGGAATTTCCGGAAAAGGTAAAACACGACAAAAGCCGGAGTTGAGTAATGTGATCCATAAAGATATCTGAAAATAATTATATTTTTAACCAAATTCATTGATAAAATACAAATGAACTTACTTATTATCTTCCATTTCATTAAAGCGTTCAAGTAAACGATTTAATCTGGTAGGGTTTAACGCTCCAACAGGTTTCGAAAGATCCCTGTAGGTCTTTTCGTCATTCAGGTCCAGTACCTCAGATGTGTAATCGGAAATGACCCAAGGGAAAATGGGGTATTGAGTCAGATCATGGAATGTTCGGTCTGCCAAACTATTTAAATACAGTAGGTAGTCATAGTTTGATATCAACCTATTCTGCCATTTGAGTGTAACGCTTTCCGGTTCACGGAATTCGACATTAAAATTGTCTTGTTGTTTGAGACATCTATAGAAATGTTCTTTGTCTTCCTTAAAATTAAAGGCCACATATAAAATATTGGAATCGTCACTCGAATTATCTTGCCATAATATTTCTAATCCGACATGACGTAATAGAGAACGCCTCTCAATAACATCGGTAATACTTTTCAGTCTAATCCTTTTTACAGGGTATGCGTAAATATTGTTATAAGGCTGAAAGTAAATGCAATAATTAGAGAGTAACAGCCTTCCAGGATTTGTAACCAAATGCATTATTTCTTCGACTGGGTATTCCACAATAACCCGTTCATGGACAGGGTTTTCAAACCAGGTTGGATCGAATTTGGTTCTTTGGTGTCTGGAATAGACAATTGTTGCAATCATGCTGTCCTGGTCCCCTGTAGACAGAGTTGAAGCCTTATATAGTTGCTTAAATCGACCTATTATATCAGCTACTTTTGTATAGTAGAATTTAAACAGGAATACCAATTTTTCTGCTTTATGTTTAAATGGAGCAATTGTGTTATTTTCAATTAAGATTGAGTGCTGTTTCGAATTGATGGCCAGCAACCACTTCGGATCATCAAAAACGGATTCTTTCACATCAATCATATAAGGTTCTTCGCAATCCTTATACGAAACTCTCAAAATCGATTTAGTCTGGTCCTTGGGGTCAAATACAAATGATTTGGAGCACATTTTTAGGAGTCCAGTCTCAACAGAGGTGACTTTATTCCTAGAGTTTCTAAATATTAGGTCCACTTGGAAATCCTCAAAGTAAAACTCCCCTGACTTCAACAGCAGAAGATTAAATCTAAAACAAAAAGTGATTAATAATATATATTTAAGGATATGATGTTTTCTTACCTTTCTTTGGACATGATTCACAGCTTTTTTTGTTATTGTGAAATAAATTTTGGAATTTCCCTTTGCCGCAAAAATGTAAACAAAACATCGACAATATTCGCGATGTGCTCGTTTTTGTATTTATTTCGATTTAAATACGAGTAAAGCCGGTGTAACAAATTTGTAAGTCTGGCACAAAAAAACAGCAATTTTTCTTGAAAAATGTTTAGAAGCTAGACTATTATTATTAACATTTGAAACAGCTGACTTTGCATCCTTGTACAAAGTCAGCTGTTTTTAACGAGTGAAACGAATTTGAAACAATGAACTGAATGCGAGTAAAAAACGCATTTTACAGATAAAAAAGCACATAATTTCTTGCAATCCTCTTTAAAATACACCAAAAACTTCCTGCGAAAAAAATGTGTAGTTTTATTTGAAAAATTCATTATTAAATTTTTATGCTATCTTTTTTTATAAATTAAAAATAGTTTTTTATGTAAGTCCAATAAATAGACTCCGGTTTTCAGTACTTCCAAAGTTGGAGTTTTAAACAATAGGCAATTAGATATTATTTAATTTAAACGGGTGATCTACTTTTATGGTCCAGTAAACCGCCTACAAAATTATTGTGATATTGACCTTTGTTTTTTATTATGTTTTTGATNATATTAAGACAAATTGATTGGACTTTTCTTTTTTAACACGTGTGAAAAAATATCAAAATTTTCATTATGAAATTTAAAGCAATGTCAAAACCCTACTCTTTTATATAAAATCGGAAGTACATTTAAACAAATTTATTATTTGAAAAATTCATTATTAAATTTTTATGCTATCTTTTTTTATAAATTAAAAATAGTTTTTTATGTAAGTCCAATAAATAGACTCCGGTTTTCAGTACTTCCAAAGTTGGAGTTTTAAACAATAGGCAATTAGATATTATTTAATTTAAACGGGTGATCTACTTTTATGGTCCAGTAAACCGCCTACAAAATTATTGTGATATTGACCTTTGTTTTTTATTATGTTTTTGATCAGATCTATTGATCGTTTAAAATGTTAAACTGCAATAACTTATCATTTTAAATACATTAAATAATAGTTTGATAAAAACAGTTTATTGTTTTTATACACTTATATTGAAAAATGTTTACATTTGATTAGCAAATTCTTCCTCTAGAAAGACCCTCATAATGACACACTATTTAGTTATACATTATTCAATATCCTCACATGCTAAGAAGGAAAAAATGTTTTGGCATTTTTTTATGAATCTACAATAAACGATCAAGTTTTTTGTCATTAAAAGCACAAAAGTTACGTTTTTTTTCTGAAATGGTATTTCTGATTTTTAAAAGGGGTTAAATGATAAGTGAATATTCCTTAATTGGAAATGTTTAGTCCCATTTTTAGTACCGGGTTGGTTTTTATTCTTTATTTTATATTTCGCATATAAATACGCAAATTGTGTAAAATTTTCAAGGAAAAAAAACTGGTTGGAAAAATATATAATTAAACACTCCTATCTTTTAGCTATCAAACAAAATATAGCTATGATTTAAATATAAATAAGAAGTCGCAATAGATGGTTTTAAAAAGCTGAAGACGACAATATGAGGTATTTTAATAAGGAATTCTCATAATTAATTTGAAATAATTAAAATATTTTTGTATTATAATCTTTTATTTATTTTATAACCGTAAAACTTTAGCAATGACCTTGGACAATGTATTTCAATTTGGAAAATATTTTAAAAGATGACGCCAACCAGCGACAGAACAATGGTTTTCTGGCTGTTGGGGGCACGTAGGATTACCAATAAAAAATCAATCGCCCGACAAATGCCTTGGATTGAACGCCAATTTTCCAATTCTCCTCCAATTCTTAATGAAACTAGTCTCTAGCTTTAATGAATTATGTGAACCAATTATTCCATATTGAGAACAGGAGATTGATCGCGAAAACAGCTAATGTGTAGTCAGCCGGATAATTTGTCATTGTTTTTGGGTTTTATGACGATCATCCAAGAGTATTAGAAGCGATCAGAGTCGAACTGGGAGGTGTCTCTAAGAAATGATGGCCAAAGTGCGGATCTGTTCATTGTCTATGGCCACAATGCCTCTAGGTATAAATTGAATAGTCTTGCCATGGAGTGGTTCCAGTTGCGATTCGGATTCGGTGACCAAGAAAAAGGATTTAAACCGAGTGGATTACAGTGAGAGTGAATTGTGTGTGGATTAGGTGTTATCATGTCCTATATTGGAAATGCATCAGATGTGGAGCAAGAGAAAAATCTAACCGAATTCCGAAGAAATCGAAGCAACGCCAGTTTGGTGGGAAAGCCAATGGGGAGCCCTAAAATTGGAGACATTTGGAATGATAGGCGTGAAAATCGTGACGATTCCGACTCGGAAATCTCAGACTCTGGGAATTTCCTGGCCAAGGGCGCATTTTTGTTGACGCCATCCCATGAATTGTCCATGGAGAGGGCCGCATTAATTTGTGAAAAGTTAAACTTTAAAGGATGTTTTAGCCTAACTAAAACTGCTACAGGGTAACAAAAATTATTAGTAGTTTAAAGAATAGAAATAATATCTTATACTCTGGCAGCATTCTTTTCAAATTTTCCCATCCCGAGGATTATCAAGCAGTGTTCAAAAAGGGTAAACGAAATTGTTGTTTTTAGAGAACGGTTAAATAAATTTTTTGTTACCAAATTAGGATTCCATAAAGTAACTGGAGCTCGATTCTATNGAAATAATATTTTATACTCTGGCAGCATTCTTTTCAAATTTTCCCATCCCGAGGATTATCAAGCAGTGTTCAAAAAGGGTAAACGAAATTGTTGTTTTTAGAGAACGGTTAAATAAATTTTTTGTTACCAAATTAGGATTCCATAAAGTAACTGGAGCTCGATTCTATAAGAAAGTGGCTATTCCTTGCCGTCCTCAGAAAACTTTTACCCTTTTCGTAAGTGTTTTAAGTAGAAATTTGAAATAAGTCCTAAATTATAAATAAATTCTTCAGGTTCTGGATGTCCCTGATGATTTGCCGGTGGATGACATCCGTCATTCCTTGTACAGGTTCAACTCTGTTGTAGAAGTGGTCCGCTTGGTGATCCATTACCCAGAAAAAAGTGGAAACAGCGATGGTTCTTCAACACCCAAACCCCAAATACCAAAGTTACCCCAGAAAGTCGTGGACGAGCAGGTTAAATTCAAAATTTAATTCATTAAAATTTCAGTTATATACATAATTGAAATTTTACAGGATGTTGCCAATAAGAAGGATGAACCTCCGCCACCAATTCGAATTACTATGGCATCTTTAGAAGAGTATAACAATCTTCTGCAAAATGGTTTGGACTTTTATGGGGCCACGTTTTTTCCAACAGAAGCGAATCTGCCTCTGAATGGAGCTAAAATTGCTACCAAACGGGGAAGGTAAGTTTAAAATACACTTTAAATTAAATAACAATTAATCTTTTAGTATTTCATGCTCCAAAATTTAGATCATTTACAAATTATTTTTAATTGCACTTTAATCGATTTTTTTCTCTGGATATCAACTTCCAAAATAGGATGATTGATGGAAGTATACCAGGGCGTGTCCGAGAACTGTTGCCCGTGTTCGATGCAGCCGGATTTTGTAAAATTCCGCCACCAGCCAGCAAAACAATCAAGCCTCGCCCATAAGAACAAATTGATTTGATGCCCGTCATTGGCCAACCTTAATAAAGCCGTTCCACATCAAGAGATCAAATAAAACAATAGAGCGAAACAACAGATTATCCTGCCAGCAAGCCAACCAGAGCTCCATAGTCATTCATAGCTGTATTTACAGTAATACCATGAAAGTTCCTGCAAGCCAATATCCTATTTAAATAATATTACATTTTGCCTTAAACTCTATATATCAATGTAACTGAAACACAATACTGTATTAATTACAAGGATTTATTTACATTCCTATTAGCCAACAGAATAAACGATAAATTTACCGAATCGCTGCAACGGTTTTTATTAATTTTAATGCTGGAATTATTTTTCTCTGTTGAATTCTATCATTTTTCATAAAAGGTTTTAGAGCTTCTGGTATACTGATGGTCCCGTTTTTGTTTTGATTTGCTTCTACAATAGCCATCAGCATTCTTGGAACAGCACAGGCCGTTCCATTCAATGTATGGGCAAATATTTCTGATCCATTTTCATTTTGGATTTTTATATTCAACCTCCTCGATTGATAATCTGTACAATTGCTACAGCTGGAAATCTCGCCCCAGATTTTCCTACCACACATCCACGTCTCAATGTCATACTTGCGATATGCGGGAGCCCCCAATTCATGAGGAGGCATGTCCAACAGTTTAAAATGTAAACCTAAATCTTCAAATAATTTTACTTGAATGTTTTTCACTTCTTCTAAGAGCTCTTCTGATTTTTCTGGATTTGTAACAATAAACATTTCAACTTTATTGAATTGATGTACCCTATAAATACCCCTCTCTTCGTGTGTTCCTGAAGTTTCAGCTCGGAAACACCGACTGACAGCCATCCTTTTCACAGGTCCTTTGTTCATTTTGATTTTACGATTTGCAAAAAATGCAGCTAATGCCATCTCTGAAGTTCCCGATAGGCAAAGATTTCCTTTATTCAGTTTATAAACTTGATTCCTCTCACCTGTCGTACTAAATCCACATCCTTCTATAACATTTGCCGGTAAAATATCTGGAACAGAAATCAGCTCGAAATTATATTTCATCAGCCGTTCTACGGTATATCTAATGAGTGCTTGTTCCTGAAATTGAAATTAAATAATTAATGAACAAAAACTAAGTTCTTTACATACCATTTCAGCCAAATCCCCCATTAAGTAGTAGCTTTTGTGTCCTGTGAAGTTCCCTAAATGACTCATTCGAAACGTTCTATTTTTCACCGACATTTGATCAAATTGATGAGGTTCAAACGTGAAATTCGGTAAAGTGTTGTAATATTGAACAACCTTTGGTTCGTCATCCAAATCCCGGACAGCAGGATGCGTTTGATTCGGAATTAAGAGCATTTCCTTGTTAAGTTTATTTTGCAGATTTTCGCGTTCCACTTCATTGTCAGTCGAGTTTAACGATCTATTCAACTCATGAATAGCCTGTATATTGCCAACTCCCTTTCGGATTTGGACATTTCTTGTTATTTCTGAGATGTTTTCAGGGTTTAACAGATATTCCTTATTTAGTTCAGGTTTGATGTTTGAATACTTGAACCTGACTGAATTCCTAGCTGTTTGGAAGAGAGTTGTTAAAACTCTTCGTTTCACGTGTGAAAACATCTAATCAATGAGTTTTTAATTGATAATTTTAAAAATTAAATATTTCCCAATAATCTGACGTTTTACACAATGTTTTGACAGTTCGTTTAATGAAGAATAAGAAAACGAAAACAAAAAAACAACAATGGAAGTGAAAAGTTTTAGTTTTTTAATTGTAATTTCACTATTCTTCACAAATGGGTAAGTATTACATGTTAAATCGGTTCTATATTTGATTGTAAATCTTTGTGTTGTATAGGTTCGCCAATGAAGAGGATTATCAGGATATTCCAAAAATTTGTGTAAATTTGACTTCATTGTTTAAAGAGAAAATGACTGATTTTATCAGTTGCTCTGTCCAGAACGCAGTCCCAGTCAACTATTGTATTCCCTGTAAACACAAGTTTGACAATATGACATCAGCTTTTGGGAATTTAACTACAGCAACTTCTAATAATGTGACTTGTAAAAGTCTTCTAATCGATGTTGATCGATTGAATTTAATCCAGAAAAACTATCAAAATTCTGTCCAACTATGGACAGACGGGTTCTGTGATAGTTGTTTTGAATCCGATGGACAAGTCTCAAACTATACCATTGAGTATAAGTGAGTATTTTTAGTGAGTTTTTCACAATAATTTGACTATTAATAAACTCCTTTGTCTCTTCCAGCAACTTTTGGAACCTTTGGGATGATTGTGTTAAGACCACTAAACCAAATATTAGTTGCATTGATTGTTTCCCTCAATACGATGATACGAATAAGTTCTACGATTCCAAGAAGGCAGAATTACAAGATGCCGTTTGTTTTGACATTCAGGATAAAATGAATAGAACCAGAGATTATTGGTCAAATACACTAAAATGTCGTATAAACGAAGAGACTAGTCAATTGACATTCCTAGTGCTGAGTGCCGTTTTTTCAGCTCTTCCCATTACATTTTACGTATGTATGGTAGCTCTAACAAAACAAAACGAAAGCTACATTGAAAATTTAACCATCGAAGACAGAATTACGACCACTTTGAATACAGCTGCATCAAACCCTTCCGAAATAAACGCCCAACATTCCATCAATTCGTAAATGCCTTCTATGAAAGACTATGACTAAGGCTGTGTGATTTTTCTTTATCGTTTTTTATTGTTATCAATTTTAGAGTAAATTGGTATTTTTATCTCAAAGTTTTATGTAAATAAATACAATTAGGCTTTATTTAACTAAATAAATTTTCTCACATGTTAAGGGATGTTTGTTGTTTTCATTAGTAAGATTTAAGTAAATTGTTGATTTTTAGCCTCAATTGACTGTAATGGGACAAAGGACAAAAAAATGTATAATAGCAATATCTTTTTGCTCTACAATCAACATATTGAGGTTATGTTAAAATTTTTTTGGATATAATTTGATTTTTTTTGTTTTTCCAAATATTTTTTGTTATTGTTTGTTTAAAAATATTCTTTAATCTCATTTTTGTATTTGTACCCCTGTTAATTGGACCCTTAAACTTTTTTTTCAAATTATTAAGATATAAATAATAATAGAACGTTATACTGGTTAAGGAGTTTAAATTTTAAAAGTGATAATATGAAATTCAGACAAAAATCGCGAGCGACAACTGGACACAAAGTGACAGATGACGAAGAAGAAAATAGAAAATTAAATTGGTGAAAAACTTGTTTAAGCTGGCAAAATAACAGTAGTGAAAGTGTTTCATCATGTCCTCGTCGGCAGTGTTCATCCTAGATGTGAAGGGCAAGGTGCTGATCTCCAGGAACTACCGTGGAGACATTGACATGTCGGTAATCGACAAATTCATGCCCCTTCTGATGGAAAAGGAGGAAGAAGGGCTGGTCACGCCTATAATCCAAACCTCGGATTGCACCTTTGCCTACATTAAGACCAACAACCTGTACATTGTGTCTACAACTAGGAAGAATGCGAATATTGTCCTGATTTTTGTGTTTTTGCACAAATTGGTGCAGGTGAGGGGAAAAGTTGCATTGCGCACCAAGTTGTGTGCAATTTACCTGCCTGATATCAAATTTACCTTTTTCCCTTTCGCCATAGGTTTTTGTCGAATATTTTAAAGAGCTCGAAGAGGAAAGCATTCGAGATAACTTTGTTGTGATTTACGAGCTGCTAGATGAACTACTCGATTTTGGGTATCCACAAACGACAGATAGTAAAATATTACAGGAGTACATTACCCAAGAAGGACACAAATTGGAGATTCAGCCAAGAATCCCCATTGCAGGTAACTTGGTCTTAAGTAAATTATAGATATTTGTGTCATTATAAAGATGAAGATTCAAAAACAATAAACCTCTGAGGAAAGCATTATAATTGGTAAAATTGGAAAACCCTATACCTTTTCATATTGAATTTTCTAATATTTAATATTTGTTTAAGATCTTGAATGACTTCACCGTGAATAAATATACTGTAATAATCAAAATTATTGTACGCAAAGTACGTTAGTACATTAAATTTTAATAAATAGAAATTAAACAAGATTTTTACCCATTAAATTCCTGTGTATATCTTTTGGTACAGTAAACAACAATTGGATCTTGATTGAAATACTATAACTTTAATTATAAATTTAAGCAATATTTTTTTTTTTTTTTTTTTTTTTTTT
>JXOV01013617.1:18117-38086 GCA_001014945.1 Clogmia albipunctata
GAATTCGGGACGATTGCTACTATCTTTAAAATAATTCTAAAGTTTTTACTCACATGAAATTGTGCTAGACTCCTTAGGACGACCCATCCAGTAGAGATATTTTCCTCTTCTGATTTTTCGTCATGACAATCTTCAAACCTTTTGGACTTTTCCTCCGTTTGAACGAGTATAATAAACTGAGGCTCTTTATCATCTGTAACATCTACATTTTGCACAGTTGCTTTCCACTTGCCGAGATTCTCTCCCCAGATTTCCGTCCTCATCAAATGGGCTTCTAATTGTCGTTTTTCGCCCTTCAACCAGTCGACTTCTTTCTCTAGAATTGCCAATACCTTTGACTCTTTCAGTGGTTTCATCGAAGTTCTCAGAGCTTCTAGGGCTTGATTTTTGTTGTCTAGCTTTTCCTGAAGCTGTTCTAGTTTACTTCGAGAGTAAGTCGAGTGATTGGCGAGGTCCATCGACAAATCACTGTCCATAGAACCTGATAAACTACCATCCTCTTGGCTGTCTGAGGAATTAGTCGGCAATTGAATGTCTTTATGCTCTTCAGAAGTCATAGCTGCTTTCAGAAGCTTGTACTGTTCGCTCATCAAAAAAGGAGGATAATATTTCTCCTCCAGAGTATTCAAGACCATTTTCTGTGCTTCATAGAAAACTTCTGGACCACAATCCCCTAACAGAAACGCCTCCATTTTCTTCCGGATATTTTTATCGGCAATCGTTTCAGAATTGGGAGCCCTAACATAAGTGTAAAATATTTCAGCTCCCAACTGATGCCAAGCGCTCTTCGGGGACTGTTTCAATTCCTCAACGGACATGTAAAAACCCATCAAATTATTAGCCTTCAACGGTTCTAAGAACATTGTGAAGTAGCGCCTTCCAATGATGTTTGAAATAATATCCGTTAGATTTAAATTAATTAAATTTGCTGTCTCCCAACCCAATTTCGTTAAACTTTTCTCGCATTGTGATTTCGCGAATAAAAGCTGTTGTAAGTACCGTTTTAATTTAATACCCATATTCAATTCTGATTTACTCATTGAATTGTCCTCCTGATCAGGATCCATTCCCTTGGCTCTTTGTAAATTCTGCATTGTCGTCGCCTGCATTATGTCATTCACAATACTCGTTCGAATCATTAGCAATTCGTCAATACTTTGCGAATTGCTGATTATTTTCAGAAAATCCTCAAAACAAGCCGCGTATTCATAGGTTCGCTTGTTTATTGCGGCTGCTGCTAAACGGATCTCGATATATTGGACAATTTTCTGGTTCAAATAGTCCGGAGAAGTAAGCATCTTGATTGTGGGGTAAAATACTGAAATAGAGAGATTTTCTTTAATGAATTTAATTAGGAGAATTTAAAAATGGTTTACTTTTATATGATAATAGTTCACTTAGAAGATTCTTCAATGGCGATAAGGAGTAGCCCCGAGGAAGGAGAAAAATAACCATGATCTCGCTGATTTTTCGTAGAAATTCTAATTCCTTTTCTTCTGATACTAAATAAGAAGTAGTAGCAAATACTAATGGATTCCCAGTTTCAGCTCTGAAATGGTAATTTAATAATAAAAAAAATATTGATAATTTAAATTCATATATTATTATTAAATTTTAATTGGAGTTAAAAAGAATCTAAATATATGACTAAAGATAATGCTTTTAATACAAATGTAACCTAATCTTTAAATATAAAAATTAATTTGTTTTAACCGTAATGCCTTAATCCAATAAATGGTCATAATATGGAATATAGGGACGTAACAGAGATAATTCCTTAAGAGTCAAAACAACCCTGCGTGAAATTGGTGAGTGTTTGTGAGCATTTTAATCTAAATAAAACTAATTACAAATGCATTATATTTTTAACTTAACATTATCCTGAAAAACGGCCTTTTAAAGAAAAACAGGATGCCCCATTATAAAAACGAAAAAATGCTTTTAAAATCAAAAAACGACATTCGAGGATGTTCTGATAGGTAACGGACCTTCAAGCTGAGTGGTGTCACTATTACAATAGGTCTTGTTTACCGTTTATAATATTGTTATTTTTTAAATTTTAGATGGTGATTTAAGTCAACTTCTACAAAATAGGGTTCCTTAACGACGATAATCTTCTTATGTGACTCATATTTCAGCCCAAGATTTTTTTTTTTTAGTTTAGAAACAGATATTAGCCTCACCTCTTATGCGAGTGGTTAGATGGTCTTTGCCTCATTTGAAACATATTTAACGGATGCACGACATTATTCCCAATGAGGGAAAGAAAAGCCATAAAAGATCCTAATAAAGTAATAAAGGGAAATGTAAATCCCTTTCTAATGTTCCTGGTCAATGGTGGATATGGATACCAATAAACTTATGCTTACCAACAATAATAAAACGACCCAAAAGCTCCCTCTTTGAGGCGGTATGACGGTAAAACTTAAATATTTTATAAATGACCTAAATTCTAAAAATAGTATAGACCTAATGAATTGAAGTTGAAGTAAATCTTTCTAAATAGGATTACTAGTTTCTTTTTACAAAATTGCCTTACAAATTAAACAGTTAAGACCGGTAATTTTAATAAAATCTATAAATTAGAATGACGTCATTTAACAGCAGGTGTAAAATATTTTGGTCTTAGTTTGAGTTAATGTATATTTAAATAAATTTGCAAAACTCACGCGCGNCGGTCTTAGTTTGAGTTAATGAATATTTAAATAAATTTGCAAAACTCACGCGCGACTTTTGGCGTTACGAATCTTTTCCAGGTGAACCGTAATCCTTGTCACCATGTCGACGGCTATGACCTTTGGACCATCGATTTTCACCGCCCGGTCACGCAATTTCTTGATTCCGTTCCAGAGATCCTCTCTCAGGACATCGGACATAAGTTTGGGCTTCCTGATCACGTATCCCATCCAGGGAGAGACAAAGTCTCGCAGGGTGTACTCGATAATCTGCTGCAGAACTCCATCCACTGTCCGGCCAAAGATAATTGGCAAATTTGAGGGATTTGCAATCGGTTTTGGGAGATCGAAAATGCTGGAACTGAAAGACAACTTTGTTATTGATTTATTTTAATAAGAAATAGTTAAAATTACCAAGTAGCATTGTAGAGAACGTTAGCAGGCTGGTGATTTGTTTGGGCTTGATTCTTGGACGACAGAAGGAAGTGGACGTAAATGGTTCCCGCAATGGAAATCAAGACCAGGACCGCAGAGTAGATTATGAACAGAAACACATAGAACACAGTAGGATAGTAGAAAATTATAGTTGAAAGTATGGCGAGACTCGCACCGATCCAATACAAAAGGTTCATTTTCGTTCCGGCTAATTATCTACTTTGGACTGGTTAATCTGAGATTCCTAAGAGGCCATCCGGGTCGTCCTTATTTCCAGTATCGAAACCATTATCAATCACGTTACATTTTCGCTTTAAACCGAGAATTTCACATTTTTTCCTTCTTTCTTGTTTTGTTTACTTTTTGTGTTTTTTCGACGTTTTATGGTGTGCGAGGGAAACAAGTAATCGTGCGAGAGAGATGCTAAAACGGAGGAAAATTTATGAAAAAAGTGAAACAAACGGCCGTTTGAGGGTACGAGCTGGGCATTTTTATATTCTCTGAACTACAGACTTTTTGATGTCGTTGTCCTTTGAAAACATCATCTTCCACACTTATCACCATCATTTCCACTCCTGCAGAATTAATATTCAGAATCAGTCTAGGACAAGAATTCCTTATGAAATTGCCCAATTCAATTTCTATAATATTTTTTGGTCTTGTGTATATTTTGTAAAAAGAGTGTTGAATTTTCACAAAATTTTAATTAAATCTTATTTTAAAAACATTGTTTGTAACTTTATTTTATTTGTTAAAAACAACCGATATTTATTCATAACTTAGTATTAACTTTTTAAATAAAAATTTAAGATTTTTTGTTCAGTACGTTTAAATGTGTATTTCGTAAATAATATCAATTATTTGGTTCTCAACATAATTTTTATTAACAAGATCGACTTAAACACTCTTAATAATTCTTAAAATAAATTTATTTCACTATTTACATTGGTACTGCGTAACAAATACATTCTAATTATATAATATTAAAATAATTATTAACATCGGCACAACTAATACACTCAAATGCGGGTTTTAACAATTAAAAATACGTTTTTTTTTGGAAATCAGCTCGCGTTAATTGTTTCTCTAATCCAGGCAGAGTTTGATGTAATCTTGTCGTACATTCTCGGCCTTTCAACGCCTGTGGGAGCACATGCTATTCTCCACGATGCAACTCCAACCTGTAATTTAAATAATAGTCTATATAAAGACATATTCTTTCATTTTAGTTTTAAAAATTCTCACCAAAGCCCATTTCTTTCCATCCGGAAGAAGACACATCATAGGACTTCCGGCAAATTCTTCTTCCTGTAAATAAGAGAAATATATTGGAAAATTACATATATTCGTAAATCAACGATTTGGTAATTTAAAAATTAATAATATATCTGTTTAAATAAATATTCATAGAAATAAGATCCTTACCGAGCAGTCTTGTTTGTGAAATATCGCCTCTGCACACATTGAGTTCACAGTCGCAATTGAAGCATTCTCGCAGGCAGCCATTTCTGCCACTTTAAGCTGCACTCTTTGGAGTTGGTTTCTGGTCCGCATCCAGCCCAGAGTATTGCAATGGGTCCATTGCGATTGTCGTTCGTTGACTATTTCCTGGGCCACGGCGTTTGCATAATGGACCACTGAAAGCGATGGTTGATAAGGAACTGCTTTAGAATTGGTCATCTGAGGTGACTCCTTTGGTAGTGGGTAATCCTTTTTGCCCAATAACGCCTCTGCTTTTGGCATGGTTTCCGATTCGTCCAGAAAATCAACTTTGAAATCTCTCTCCACAGTTGGATCGAGGAGTGTGCCATAGTCCAGATAAGGCGATTGGAAATAATCTTGGTTTTCACGAAGTCGAGCTGGCCTTTTCTCTGGCCATCGAATCGTGTCCATTCTGTAATTTGTTTCCAGCTTCTCAGCAACTGGGTTCGATTCTGTTAAATATTCCGGAATTGATTTCTGGGTTCGTCGAATCAGCTGATGGATTTCGTCTGGCAAGCAGATTGGTCGAACAAAGTCTGAGTATTCCACAGGCTGTTCCAGTCTAATTAATGCGGCAGTTGAACCTTCTACAGGTGATTTAATCATTCCGATCTATTGAAAAATAAAAAAGGTATTTTAGGAAAGCAATCAATGGATGTTTATTACATTTTTGCATATTCAAAGTTTTGTGGCAAATTGACACCAATTTAATGAAATTACATATAGTTGTCATAACCAAATCTCTACACTTGAGAGAATTTCGTAATTTCTTATTCAAAAGTGATACTTTTATGATGATCGATTTACATAAATTATTTTTAAAATTAATTTTAAATATCGAGGAAAAAAAATTTTTGGAAATAAATTTATATCTTGCTCGAGTTTTTATTTAGAAACAATAAAAAATGTCTTTTGGCAAGAGCTTTGACACTCGTTTCTTCATTAAATAATGTCTAACTTTCAATACTTGTATCTCATCTTTAATTAATATTAAGAAAAACTATATTAAATTACTTTATAAGCCAATTAAACCCTATACTCACAATTCTCCTTCTTTGAGTCCATGGGGGCTGTGCGTTGAGTCTGTTGATTCCGAACACAGCTAACCAAATTGCTTTAGATTGTCCTTGGAAGCATCCTTCGGTGGTTAGGACCCAATTTTCCGCAACCAGAGTGCCATCACAAATGTGAATCTCAGATCGGAACAAAGCTACGTGCCACGGCCAGTCTCCACCTAGAATTTTGTTGGGTTTTATTTTATATTATAATAATTAAATTAAAATACTCGTAAAATAAGTTGAACTTACTGGCACTCATTTTTGGCAAGGACATTGATTTTCCAGAATAGACAGATTGGGTTCTGTAATCACGTAAAGTATAATTAATTATTCAATAGTTCATTCGAATTTCATAATTATTTCAATATATTTGAATTAAATATAATACAATGGAGGGGCGAGTTGGGTAGTTAAATCGAGGCAGACGCCTGGTATATTACAAATTTGAATAGATTAGATTAGATTAAGATTTTATTTTAAACGATATATTTAAAGCTTTAATTTATGTTAAATAAAATGAATTAAAAACTGATAACTTACCCACATTCCAAGTTAATACATTTTACGTAAAGCGCATCTCTAGAATGGCATTCAGTTCGAATGAAAGAAATCTCCGTTGCTCGAGGATCTAGAACTCTAACGTAAGAATTATTTGGTTCATCATCTTTCCGGATTTCAGCCAATATTTGTTTATCATATCCGAGAGCCTTGCATAGGGATTCGGCAACTGTTTCTCGGATAGCCTTGTCCTTGTTAGATGTCATTCCTTCAGCACACAATTTTCCTGTGGTTCCTTTTTCAGTAAAAATCGCAAATCCTTCGTTGTAAAACTGTCTTCGGTGTGGAGTCAATGGGTTATGGGTTTTGGAGACCAATGGAGCTATTGACACTGAAAGTAAAATTTTAATTTTTACATTTTTTTAATAGTATATTGCATTGAATATTAAATATGGGAATAAATTATTATATTTTGTTCTTAATTAGAAAACATAATCAAAAATTTTTAAAAACTTACAGCAGTCTTGTTCGTCGCTCCCATCGGGACAGTCGATTTTCCCATCACATCTAGACCGTTTCTTGATACAAGCCCTGCCTCTGCCACAGTGTAGTGAGTCTGGTGGGCAATAGGAACAGACATTTTCATCGCTCATGTCCGGACAGTCGGCAACTCCGTCACAGACTCTGGTCGAGAGGGCCGAGTTGTGCATTTCGGTGACACATCCCGGCTGATGTGCACAGCTAGCGATTCCCGTTGACTCCGGAAATCGTTCGCAGTCGAAGAATTTCCTGAATTTAACTGGCAATCTTTCATGACATCCCTTCCAGAAGTCCTGACAATATCCCCGACAAACCACTCCAACACCCGCTTCTAGAGGAGGGTGATCTTCACAGGGAGGTTGAAGTAATCGACAGATGAAATCAAATGCTTGGCGGTAGCATTCAGCATCAACCAGTTCTCGGAATTTAATCACATCTAGTAGAACTTCATCCAAACTCCAATGACCAAGTAAATTTGGATAAGTCGTCATGTTATATCCGACATTTTTACAATAGTCCAACCCAACGGGTTCACATTTCCTCACCGGAATCTCCTGTTCAGTCGTAACCGTTTCGTTGTCATTTATTCCCAGAGGAGACGATGAGGTACCGCCGGGAATGTCGTCCAATTGTCCTAATACTTCCTTAAATTCTAAACTAGAGGTGTCCACCTTGAGATCATTAAAATACCGAGACATGGTGGACGTAAACTCCTCCAGAAATATCGAATGGAGATCAGGAACAGAGGACAAACCTCGATATGGATCAAAATGAACGATAAAGTGCACAATCAAATTGTTATATTCATCGTCGTCGTTTCCGTCCAGTGCCAGAATTTCGCTGCCCTCGTAGCTGTTCTTCAGATCAGATCGGCGAAGTAAAAGGTTTATCCTCTCCCGATAATCGCGAGCCTTCTGCTGAAATGCAACCGAATTCTGATCCGCCAACTCGGGGGTCCATTTGTCACCTTCTATTATCTTAAATTTGGCACGGAATATCTTGTCTGGTAATGGCTCAGGCCGCAGGTACGTGTCTAGAGGGAGATGGTGAATTGATATAATTGAGTTTATAAGAAAAATTAAATTGTTAATAGTTTTAGTATTAGCACTTTTCGGATTTTCGGAGACTGATGGAAAATTACATATTATTATACATAAAAATTATATCTTTCCTTTCATGAAAATGACAGTTTAGCCCAATATTTGATTAAGTTTTGTTATGGTGTGTAAATAATGTTGAAAAACGATATTTATGACTCATTGTTAATGATAAATAAGTTACGTTGTAAGGAGTAATATGCTTAAAATAATTATTTAACGATTTTTTTTCTTTTAACAATTTACTAAGTGGTTTGGGTCATTCGAAGTTAAAGCCTTGCTTTATAATAAATGTTTTTTCTGTAATTAAAAAACATGTTTTTTCTAATCTTATTTATCTTATTATACAAAGTAAGAAAACCAATAAAAAATACTATTGGAAAGTTTATAAACATGTCACACAAGACATTAAGTTTTACGGTTTTACACTTTCGATTTTTATTTAGAATACAAAAAGTAACAAATAAATTCAAATAAAAACGTTTGTTTTTTTATAATATCAGTCTTAAAAAATATTAACTTTAAAAAAATAATACATAAATTTACATTAACACTTAATTAAATTTTTTTAGTCAATATTATTATTATTTCAATATTATACATAGAAATATTTGCAAAACACAATAATTAGGAATGCGTAGCAAATTTATTCAGATTTAAAGTGAAATTTGAATACAAACGACAAATTTAATGTCGTCTGTTGTGTTGTGTTTTTGTGGGCCAAACGAGTTATCAATTTTTTTGTGGGTCACTTTCTTCTCTCGCTATCTCTCTGAATCACTCCTATTGATCTTAAGCCCATCATCACCGCCGTCGCACGTATTATTACCCCGGAATAAATTAGTAATTAATTTACCTCTGGACAAAGAAATTAAATGTCTCCGAAAGAATTGAATAATAAAAAAAACTCACTTATGCGGAACTATGAAAACCCTAAAGGTATGGCCGTCTTTATTTAAATGTTTGGCAGACGAAGACTAATTTTTAATGTATATTTTTTATTATTTAAATTACCAACTTGTGATCAAGATCATCTCAACTTAAATACGCAATTAAATTAAAGAAATAGTGCAAATCGGTCATATTTTATCCGAGACTTTGAGGATTTTTAATCTAATTTACTGAATTATCTTTAAAACATTTTGAATTATTGAATAAAATCATGATTTGTTTATTCGCAAATTTAAATTCTTATTTGGAATAATCTGCTCTTACAATAAAAAGAGAGACCACTTTTGCACAATTTTTGTTTTGTAGTTATGATACTGAAATAAATAAATCAAGTTATTAAATTAAGCACTTCAATACCAAACTATTTTTATAACGACAAACTATCACATATCACCAGAGGTATGATGGTCAGCCATACACACCTCCTCGTATATCGCTCTGTCTCTCCCTCCCTATCACAATTTCTGTTCTTAAAGCATTTCAATAAATTTACTCCATTAAACGAGCTTGAGAAGGATTTGGGTGGGATAGGATAAAAGCGTTTATTAGACCCGCCATTCAGCACCACACAATAGGGCAGTATTGGTCTGGGCACTTTAGAGGAAGGGTTTGTGAAGGGTTATATGAATGTGTACAGTTTGATTTGTTATCTAATTTCGGACTATACTATACAAATCATGGAAACAGCTTGTGAGGGTGTTTTCTCCCTACAGTGTTAGACCTCTTTTGGAATTGAAATTCTAATTATACTCAATATTCCCGTCTAGTTTGCAATAAGATGGTTTTGGTAAAATCAAATATAATCCTTCTTTGAAATAAGACTTACTATCTATTTTGTCTTTTTAGGGCATCGCACTTTAATTGAAACATCAGTGTCCAGCTCCAGACTTTTTAATTAACTCTTTCCAACTTTAATGTGACTTAATAAAACAAAAGTGCGAGAGTGAACAATAACCCCGCACATTGGTAACCTGTTGATTTTAATCTGATGGAGTTAATTTCGAACCGGGATTATGGATTATGCAACGAGAACAGAAAAGTCCAAGGCACATTTTATCGGTGCGACCGATTCAGAAAATCGGTGTGAAAAATCCGTTTTATATAATTTTTGTTCACACTGTGAATTAAACAATGAATCATATCACTTCTGGGCTAATGGCGAATAAAAAACTGAAATGAAATTTTGACGAGATGTACATTTTAGGCGAAAAACAATAGGTGAGAAATAGATTTGCTGTGTGGAATTGGGAAATGCAGAAAAAAAATACTCTGACAACTGATGAAATACAATTTGACTTACATCCTATATAAATGATAGCTCCAGCGAAGAGTAATGAGGCCAAAAATCCGGCAATCAAAGCGCATCCACACTTCTCATTCTCCCCTAAATTCTTTTTCGTAAATTTGATATCCGAATTCGAGGACAGGACAGAGTCCCCGGGCCGGTTTATGTGTCTTCTGCATTTGTAGTTTAGGTTTTCGTTTATTTTTTTAGCCTGGAAAGAAAAGAAGAAAAATTTAATTATTTAAATATAAGTTAAAGCTTCTTTATTTTGAACTTGTGACTTATTTTCATAATAATGTATTGAAGTCAGTTTCTTATTCAAGTGTATAATTTAATATCCGGTAGTTTTGAATGTATAAGAATTTAATAAAACCAAAAATTCGATTTCCTAATCTAAAAAACATAATTTTATAATTTAATTTCTTATAAATGTAGGTCTTAATGTCAAATATGCATGCAAATCCAATTAGGTAGCACATATGGACTATTTTAAATAAATTATGGAGTGTGAATTGAGTTTATAGCCGCACCGGTTTATCCGTGATATCTCTGGACCCAAAAGAAGCTGGATCTTCAAGTTTACACACAGTATATCCCTTTACAGATTAGAACTTTAGGTAGAAGCAGATTTGCAAATAATTAAATTAATTTTGCGATATTGCGAAAAAACGAAACACCGCAAATGCCGAATGCTTCTTAGACGTAGCTAAGAAACGACTTGACTTATCTTAGCCAAACCATATTCAAATAAAGAAAATTAATAGTTTTTAAGTTGGACTGCTAGGCTCGAGTGTGTAAATTTGAAGATCCAGCTTCTTTTGGGTCCAGAGATATCACGGATAAACGGGTGCGGCTATAACCTCAATTCACACTGTATATAAGGGATGTTGCGGATGTCCATTTTTTCAAGTTTATGCTTGGATTTTTATGTTAAAACCATATTGAAAAGACTTTCAATGAACGCAAAAATAATAAAACACATTAGTAATTTTTTCTACCTCAATAAATTATAAATAATCAAACATAAAAACTGCTCTATTATTTTTGGATTTGGCTAACAAGTTAAAATATCGTCATTATGTATCGACGATTCGCTAAATCTCATTCTGTGTGAGACATCAGCATTGGGTTTTTGCAGATGTTAAAATTAATGAAATTGCGGTTGCGAACATCAACAATATCCCTGGTACATTTGATTATAATGAACTTGAGAGACTGACTAATGAAGACTGGTTCAGATATGTTAATATGTGAAAGAGATGAACATATACAGATTGTTATTCATTAAGTTAAAAGTATAAAACTAAAATGTACTTTTGAAAATGCAAAATGTTGTATATAAAACACGGTTGATAATCATTATTAAATACAACACCTTTTTAGACCCGAGTTTTTAAATAATGCCTCATCTTATCAGCCTTGTTGTATAAATAAATAACTATTTCTTGTATCCTAAAATAACTTATACGAAAAAAAAATTAGAATAAACTATTATAATTTTTTATATTAAATTTAAATCTAAAACAATTGATAACAAATTTATTTACATAAATAATATTTATTTATTAAATATAATATGATATATAATGCAGTGCTTATGTACTATTGTCTAAAGGTTTACAATATTAGTAATTTTTATAAATTTAATTTTAATGCAATAAATTGAAAAATGATTAGTTTTGACATAAAGAGAATAAGTTCTATATTATTTAAATTTTAAATGAAGAAACTCTGATAAAAATCAGAAATATATTACAATAAATTTAAAATTGATTAGAAATGCCAATTTAAATGTAATTTGTAAGATTTGATTTTCAAAGAGAAAGTAAAAGTTCTTTTGTTGACCAATCCTACATTATTCAGAGTTAACAAAAGAAAATTCATTTCAAAACGACCATGTGACAAATTCAAATTGAATTCACCATAAATCGATTTAAAATCATATTTACTACAATACGTTTCATATTAAAATAAATTCAAATGAAAAAATTAATATTAATAATGGACCGTGAAGGGTTAATGTTTCACATTTATGTTTTCTTTGTGTTTCATTAATTTAATTAAAATTTGTCCCATAATAATTGTATATTCTGACAAAAATTGAAAACAAAACTATTTTTTCTAAACAATTCCTAATCAGTTGTTGGTAATTAAAAATGTTAATTACAAAAACGGGGAAAAATAAATAAAAAAGGCACGTTGGGTCTTATTGGTTTTTTTCGGGTCTTCGCTATCGCTCCAGTGGCGTAATTGGTTAGCGCACGGTACTTATAGACAATACTTGAGCGATGCCGGGGTTGTGAGTTCGAGCCTCACCTGGAGCATTTCTTTTTTTTATTCAAAGTTTCTTTTTTTATCATTTTTATATCTAAAATAGTTATTTTACTTTCATTTATGGCAATTTTCACATTTCAAAGATATTTTTGAGGTTATTGGCACGTTATTGTTTAAATTTTTTGATTAATTTTATTTTGATTCAAAGATGTTGAATTTTACATGACTACTATGTTTCAAATGTTTGTTTAACAGTGTTGTTTTTTTATTTGTAACAAATTTTATGACATTTTACTTTTTCTTTCCCAAACCGGAATCAATTTCTCTCTTCGCAAATCTGTGTTGAAATCATCTCTGTCTCCGGGTAGGGAACATGTAATATAATAAGAATATCTTGTTTCGTTTTCGGCATTTTACCGAGAAAGTTAAGCAATTATTACCAGAGAGAAGAATTTTATGGATTTTCAGAATTTCGCCGACCTTTTCAGTTTTCTCTCTCTCTAAAGTTTTCATTTTCTTTTTTTGTGTCCATTTTCTTGTTTTGCGCGCGCGACTTCTGTGGAAATTAATTAATTTTAATGTATGCATTGATTGTTGGAAGCTGCCTGCCCTATCAATTCATGGAGATGATAAAACCACTTTCTCTCAGGCTTAGGATGATGCCTTTGTAAATAAATAAGTAGGCGTTTGAATAATAATGTTATCATCGTCAACTGAGATTTTATTTGATTTATCGCAATATTTTACATGGGTTTCCACTATTTTATTATTTTGCCGATAAGAAGTTTTATGACTATAAACAAATAATTAAAAAAAAACAATAATTTAATCTCTATTATATCAATGGATTATAATTACTTTAAAACAAACTACAAAATAAAATATTCAATGAATTTTCACCAGTTTTCAGCATTACTTACAATTATATTTAATCAAATAATCACAAAACCAATATTTGCAATCGTATTGAAACAAATTTATTTATCCAATAGGACAAAACAAACATAAATTAAATGAAATTTCATTACATATTCACTTTTGGTGGCGCCATCTATGTTCGAAGCAATGAGCTAATTTTGCTTTTGACATATGAGTGATTTAGTTTTGAGTTTATGACAAACCAATCCATATTGTCGCTGCTTGTTATTAAATAAAATAAAATTACAGATAATTTTTAATTTAATTATTAAACTTAAATATAAGTGTGTTTTTGTATTATAATACTTATTTTGGATTAGTTATTATAATTAGAATATAAAAACTATATAATACTTAATTTAAATTTGCCAAAATAAATTACAAGACAACAGTCTTTATGATACAAAAGAAAACTAAAACGAATTATTATTTTCAATATAAAATTAATATAAATATGAAACATTGAGTGAATACATAATCTACAAATTTATGGGCTTATACAAATTTGTGAATTTCGTCAATAATTTAGATAAAGTTTTCTTTTTTTGAATATTAATTGACCTAAATTGAGTTGAGTTGAGTTGGGAAGGTATCATAATATGTAAATTTGATAAAGTGGACTTTTATTTGGTGCCTTCAAAGTTTAAAAATTTAGGAGGAACAACTCTCCAATTTCTTTGTATATAATTTGATATTCTTTGGAGCACGAAAGTGAAAATTGAGTGATTGATAAAGCCCCCATGGAAGAAAGCAAATATTTGATTGAAATTAGTGAATAAGTGAAGATTATGGTGCTTCTATTAAAAGTACATTACCTCCCTTGTAATTACAGTGGATAATAATCAATTAAAATCCACCCGAGTTAATTGATACAATGGTAAAATCCACTTGAAATATATAATCTTGTTTAGGTGCGGATGTTCATCGCCATGTTCAGATTCGCTTTCATTATTGAATTCAATGAAAAAACGCACTTTATTATTGCAATACGATACAACAGAGGATGTATTGTGGTGGTAATTTGTAAAATCTCTTGTTAAAATGGTGCATCACGATTCAGTTTTTCACCATAGAGTACATTAAACTCGAGAGGCCAGAGAAAGGAAAACAATTGTGTAAACACGCCTTTTAATCAGATTTGTGCGTACCAAATAGACCATTTCCAAATCGAGCCAAATAGTCGTGATAAATTCTCTATTTTATTATTATTATTAATAACAATGATTTAAATAGAGTCCAGAAAAAACTAAATTAGTTTTCTCGGTTCAGAAACCTGGCCTCTGCAGTGAAGGGTCTGCCTCGACTGCTGCTCTATTCTACATGTCTCTCTAATAACATTACTATGTCCAACACAGCGTAAAATAACTTAATCGGAAAATTGGCATCTTGAAACACTTAATTGGCGGTTTGTTTACCAGAGAAATAAATACGTGTCGTCGACGGAACAGCACGTTAGAAAGAAATGTCCAAGTAATTGCAACCCATTTAATGAGAGGAACAAGATATCCTATTACTTTCTTTACTTTAAATTAAAAATGAATATATTTAAATATTGAAATTGTTTCATTTAAATAAATTCAAGACTAAATGTAAAAATGGGTGCAATTTAGTTTTGAATAGTATGCGTTGTAAAAAATTAATATGAGTTATAATAGTTATTTAAAACAATAGTTTTTACAACAAGGTCGATAAGATAAGTCATTATTAAACACAAGGGTTGTTTTAAGCCACGAGCGTAGCGAGTGCCTTAAAGAAGGCCCGAGCGTTTAATAATGCTTATCGACCGTGTTTTATACAAAATTTTATGCATTTTTAAAATACATTTACACAAAAATAAAAAAAAATAATTGTTTTATTAAAAAGTTTGTTAAGCGGCTTTAATTAAAAAATTTGAAATATTTTGCATCCCTGTCTTACTCATAACCGCAAGGCGTAGTTAAAAAATTTCCAATGTGGTTTTTCAAATAAAAATCGTTAATAATGGCAAATTACAGGTAAGTCATGTCCTTCAAAACTGACGACCATATAAATTTAATGAATTTCTTTTACGGAGGTCACACTTTAATAATAAAGAAAAAGCACTTGTGCTATAATAACGACTTTGACAGAGCAAAATTGAGTGTCATAATATCAATATTAAGCAACCAAAATCCATAAACAATTTTAAAAACTAATATTTAAAAAAAACTTACTTTGAAGTAACGCTAGGAACATACATACGTACGTATTTTTATTGTGCTACAAGAGTGTAAACTCAATTTTCCAAACACCCGCAATGTCAGAAATTATTTATTTCGTTATTTGAATTCGATTTTTTATATTATGTTCTCATTTTTCGAAATCAGGGTTTTTAGACTTTCGTAGTAAGCTGGTGGGTGCTAACTATGACATCCCGATACGAATTTTAGAAATTCCGGATATATAGTATTTCGGATTTGTAACTACGCTCATCAATAGATTGTTTAAAAATGGCCCATAGTGGTGAAAACGCTATTCTAAGGGTATTGTACAGTTTTCTATTTATCCGCAATTCCGCAAAATTCAAGAGTTTGAAAACATAAAGTTGTACGAATATGCTGTTTAGAGATATACTGTGCGTAAATTTAAAGTTCCAGTTTCTTTTGATTCAGGAGATATCACGGATAAACGGGTGCAGTTATAACCTTAATTGATACTCGTATATGAATATATTACTCGTAATGAAAAAAAAATGTATCAGAATTGAATAATGGATATCAATAGACTGAATATGAACTTAATACACCAAAAAAACAAATGAATGAAAAGCAGTTCACAATCTAACAGTTGCATATAGATCGTGGAAAGTGAGAAGATAAGATTTGCATATTTTTTTGCAAAATTTCTCCATTGACAAAAACTGACTGTAGAAAAACCAAATTTACCCATAGATGTCTGATTATTAAACTGCCATTAGCGTTGAAGCGAAATCAATCACAGGCCAATTTCTAAAGCTATTATTAGACTATAAAGAGGCAGTTAACAATAACTGTTGGTTGGGCTAGGGCTGGGTACCTCTCTAAGCGATAAAACCGGGCAAAAAGAGTAAAACTTTTGTGCCGGGTTTCAGAGAACCAGCTGATTTTTTCGCGAAGATCATTTTAATGCGGTTTAGAAAACTGTTCACTTTCTCGCTGTCGGTGCATTTGAGCGATTTTCATCTTCATTAGTTCAGAGATTAAATGGCGAAAATTACAATAATGCGATCGTGAATGAGGAATGGGGTTTTAATTTCCTTGGGATCGTCGTTTTCCAAGAGGAAGTCAATGTCGTCATCGATTGTTTGATTGTCTTTCTCTCTCTTTCCATTTGAATGCAAATTTGGGATTTTCTCTGGTTTTTGGCTAATTGAGATTATGTGTTTTGATGGAAGTGTCTGCTAAAATTCGCAAAAACACACATACGTTTCGTCATTTGGTGAGAAAGAAAGTGAAGAAATGAGTGATGGCTCCATCATCGAGAAAAGTCAGAGACTGAGGAAAGAAGAAAGAACTGTCTCCATATTTCATCATCTTTTTACCAAGAAATTCACTCCAGACCGCTGAAACAATGAGCAATTAAAAGCAAGGTTAATGGAAATTAGTTCCTCTACGGATCTCGGATCTGCAACCGAGTTCGTTCCTTCGAATTATCAGTGTTGTGGTCAACGACCGCATTAAATACAGATTTTTCGCCTCGGGCAGAAAGAAAGAAAGAAATTTCCATCAGCATAATTGAATTTATTGAAATTTCTTTTCGAGACAAACCTTACCGTTGTTGCGCTTGTGTCTCTCTACTTTAATTAGTTTTTAAGCACTTTTTAAATAGAAGAAACGATTTTTACGTGGTCGGCTCTTTTCAATGAACCAAGATAATTGAACGTTTAACTTATCGGTTCTACCAATTGACCCGGGGACTCCGAAGGCCTCTGTTACCGAAGATAATCACGATCTAGTTGGAAGTAGACTTATAATTTATTTTTACATGTATTAGGGATATGAATTTCAAATAATGATTTGGATCGTCTCAGTGCTTCATTAAAGAGGACGTTTCGTACTTGATTACTTTGTATTTTAAAGATAATAGTAGTTTATTCAATTCGGTAATTAAGACGTAAGTAGAAAGGAAAAAACCTAATGATTCGCACTCTCACATCAAACAGTCCTGAACAAAACGACGAAAACGTAGAGCACCATTTATAAACTGAAGCAGTCTGTCAACTATGGCGTCCTCAGACCGTAAAAGTCCTGCCTGATTGAAATTTCCAGTTGAGGAACAGTTTTTGGTTGTAAATTATTGATTTATTCATAGAACGAACTGAATTACCAAAAACACGCCTTCTGCGGTCGACTATCTCCCTATACAACACATAATAAGATGACTCTTTGGCTTGGGTCATGTCCTGCTCCTAAAGCCAACCGCAATGTCATAATCGACACTCACAAAGTTTCCACTCAGCAGAACCTCCTACAAATCGTCAGAAATCTTTAAAGTGTTTAAAGAAAAGATATTATTTATTTATTTAACTTTATTGTTTTTAATTTTTAAAAATTATTACAGACTTTGAAAACCTAAATAACAGGAAAACATATTTTTCCTCCTTCCTTACATCCTTCTTTCCGCAAAAACTTTTTTTGGCCATTCAGAAATAAATGACATTTTCATCAAAATATATTCCCTTTTCTACAATTATGTAATTTAACAATATCAATTTTATATAACCAAAATACAAAGATATATTTTTTAGCACAAATTAGACTCAAACTTTAAACAACATACAAATACTTATTAGTTTTGAAATTGGTTAATTAGTTTTCAGTTATATCTTTCAGTACTATGGTAAATTATTGTTAAATATTAATATAGTTAAATATACTTCCAAAATAACTGTAAATTACAATCGTTCATTTATTGGTTGTATAATGATTATTATTCCGATATTCTAATTTTTTAGCAGGCATTCAAAAAGGTTAAATGATTCAAATTATTTAAATAGCTTAATTATAAAGGTAATTAGGATTCCAAAGTCAGCAGGTGATTAGTTTATCTTGTTGTAAAGACTGTAAAAACTGGCCAGCGTTGAAAATAACAAATTAAAACACGCTTTATTTAAATGGTTCTTTAAATCTCAATTATTTATGAATAAATTATGAGTTATGGAAAATAATGCCTTGCCATTATGAAAGTTGAAGCGGTTTTTCACTTATTACAGACTTAATTTGCAGCCACCACAACACAAACAAAGAAATGCTGCTTATCTCTAAATTTATGTGAGAAACCATCACAACAAATAATTTCCATCTGTTAGTTACGGATAATTTTCTTCAGTTCAGGCCACCAATCAAGGTGGGGTTTAATCCAATTTCTTCGCAGCTAATTACTAACTGTGTTAGGCTTCACACTCTTTCTCCGTATTATTCCAATGACCATTATTCAAATGTTTAGGCAGTTCATTCGGCTAATGACAAAATTATAATCAGCAATAAATCAATATTAATTAATGCGCTAAATATTAATATAAAATCAATTAGGTTGGTTATGTATAAGAAATTGATTGGAATCTTTTTGCAATTTGAACTATTCTAATTCAATTTAAAAATACTGCTTTAAAGAGGTCAAATAATGATTATAAAACGAAGACCATTAGTTATTAAAACTATGGGAAAATGGACCATAATTAAACACGAGTAAAATTCGAAAAGGTGTGAGTGATTGTTTTCCCATCCAGTTTTTGCACCAAATTTTATACAATTCAAATATATTTTTGCAATTATTTTGCAAAATATAATGAAGATATAAGAAAACTAATCTTAAATTAATTAATTAATTATGACCTTCTAAATTACAGAAACATGTAAAGAAAATAAATTTGTTTTTCATCAAAGGTATAGAATTCTTTGTATTTACCCACTTTGTGTGTTCGGATATTGAAAAGTGAACGAATTTCTAAAAGATGCATTTAAGGCTCCCTGTCCCGACTTCCGTCTTATGTAAATTTCATACAACTTTTTCAAGACGATAAAAAAGGTCAATAAAAAAGACAGGACGTTCTTATTTCTTCCCGACTCTTTTTTATACCTTATTGGTGAATCGGTCTCTTTAATTGTCTTAAAAATGATGATCTGACACTTTTAGATAACAAAATCAACGAATGATTATTTTACATATTTGTTCTTCCATACTCGTAANAAAAAGGTCAATAAAAAAGACAGGACGTTCTTATTTCTTCCCGACTCTTTTTTATACCTTATTGGTGAATCGGTCTCTTTAATTGTCTTAAAAATGATGATCTGACACTTTTAGATAACAAAATCAACGAATGATTATTTTACATATTTGTTCTTCCATACTCGTAACTGTCTGAAATATCTGCAAATAATTGGATATTATCAAATGTAATTAAATTTAAAACTATTCTTAAAATTGAGAACAACACTTTAAAAATATATGTAACTTAATCTTTACAATGAAATATCCATTTATTTATTTCTTTTATAATTACCGAATTTTGGTTGTTATTAAAATCAAACCTCTTATCGAAAATCCCTCTAAGTACTTAAACATCATGTTAAGACAATGAAGTATGAGAATTTTATTTTTTACTTTTTAGACCGATTAAAAATATCATTATAACTTTTTTCAGTTATACCTAAGGTACGAGTATTATATTCCACCAATTACCGTAATACAAATAAGGACAATGTCATCGAAAACAATTACGACAAATAATTTGAATAAAAATCACATTTATAAACTATT
>JXOV01013625.1:7907-18318 GCA_001014945.1 Clogmia albipunctata
GATCTTGATAATGTTTCAAATTAAATAGAGTGGCCTCCTTTTAAAATATAATTTTTACCGTTTCAACAACCATCTGCACATAATTTGGTTATTTTTGTACGACTTTGAGCACATTAAGTAGATACAGCGATAAATCTGCCTAATTATAACGTAAATAAATTATAATAATTGCCTGGTAGTGGATCAAATCGAAATTTAGCACACAATTAATTTTAACAAAACAAATGTGCCAGGCCACTATCATTTGTTTACATAAAATGGAGGATTTTTTAAAATATATTTGTTGGAGCATAATCACAAAACTATTGTGAAAAGAAATGTTTTAATACCTGTTAATGATTGTTTTGGAATATAATTAAAAATACAGTTAGAAACATATGTTTATTAATCAAAATTGATTAAAATAGAAGCTGATATTAGTTCGTATTAAAGTTAAAAGTAACATTCGTACATCCAGTTACATTAATAGTTGGTAGTGTTTTTTCAATGGATTTGTTGTGGTTTGTTGTGGTTTGTTGATGTTTGAGTGGATGTTATAACAGTACTCGTAGAATTCAATTAATTTTTTGTTTTCCACAGAATTTTGGACATATCCCTCTGCCACAGTGGTGGATTTTCATCCACCATGCCTTTTAAGAACGCCTATATCCACTCCTGTGTCCACCAAAAGCGATGCTGATGTCCTCCGAAACAAATGCCCAGTGTATAACTCAGTATTGGGTAGTTCCAGAAAAGTTGTTATTCGTTTCGGAAACTCACCAATAGTATTAACCCCAATGGGTTGTGCAACACATTTTCCATTGCGAAAACCTAAGAAAAATCGTCCTCCAGAGATGGTAGGCCGTAAGGAGATGTATTAACGAATGATAAATAACATGTCGATGTCAGAGAAACTTCCGGATGTTATAACAAACTCCCTTTTCACGTTATTTTTTGTGAATGGAACTTTTACTGTCATATAATTGCCTTCATCTTCGACTTCTTCCAATTTCAAATTCGTTAGTTCATCTCGGCGCATTCCTCCAAAAACACCAATAATTGTTGCGACCTATTAAATGGACGATTTAATAATGGCAATATAATCAATCAATTTTATCTTACCTTAATCGCTAAATATATTTCATCGGGAGCTTTAACTAGGAAATCGCAAATTTGCTGTTTGGTTAAAATTTCCAACTTTTTGGCTTCATAGCCCGTAGCAATTCGTTTCAAATACGCTGTTAGTCGGTGATATTGTCCAATATCTATTCCATTTTTTACTTTAATCGTCGATTTCAACATTGAATAGTGGCTCCAGCGAGTAGATGCCTTCATTTTGGTCGTGTTTTGCACAAAATAGGCCAATAAAATCGTTTCCGTAATTTCGTCAGAAATTTTCGATTTTTCACACCACTTTTGAAATTTCTTATATGCCCCTTCGTACAACTCTCGAGATCGTGCAGGAAGCAACGAATTGAGTGCTTCATTAACAGATTCTTCAACAAAACTCGAAGATGGATCACAATTTCAGCCATTTTAACACCAACTCGGAAACAATGAAACACTCGCCTTCGGATCGAATGTTTCACACTCGTTTCACTCGTTAAAAAGCAGTTGACTTTACACCCTTGTAGCACACATAACTATTTTTACAAAATAATGATAAAACAATCACTTTTTACAAAAATAACCACATACCCGTAAAATTTAATAAATTTCCTACAACAATGTTTTTCAGATCTTAACACATGCCAATTTAAATAAATATAAAGAGGTCCTGGGTTAAGCAGTCACATATTTTCCATTAATAATTATTTATTTTCGTAACTTTCAGTAACTTCCAGTATGCGATGAAAAATTTTTGTTTTGAGTACCACAAAGGCTGATGAAAAAAAAAGAAATCCTATTATATTCAACGATGCGCATCACTTTTATGTTACTGTGGATACAAAAATTTCTAATATTTACAACATATAGTAACATATATAAATAGTAATAATCCGTTAAAAGGAAATCAGCCCGTCACTTAAAACGCACGCTTATTCCCCAATTAATAACATCAGGGTTAATAAAAACGATTGTTTAATTAGTACCAGAGCTTATGATTCAATATAGAGACTGTTTTGTCAACAGATTTTTGCCACGGAAACAGAACATACATAGTATGAAGAAGACCATCCCTTTCATAACTTTCGATTGTAGCTGTTCATTTGAACAGCAGCAGAGTACTTGTATTAGAAAGATCCGGTTTATATTCGTTTTTATGTATTCCATCCAAGTTTTGAAAACCCATCTGAATTCGAACAAATGGTGTTGACTTCACCAGTTGTTCTCAGTCATATTTTAATAAGACGTTCAACATTTTTATTATAATTTTTTTCTTTTGATGAATTAAAAATAATTGTGCATTTTGCAATTATCTTAAACGAATCTGAATCATCATTATCAGTCAAAAACCGTTCTAATTTTTCTAGAGGTTGTTTAGAACCAATTCCTAACTCTAAATGCAATATATTTATCTATTTCAGCCAATTTGCAAATAAATGCAATATAATCTGAATATTGCACAATTTGCAAATAAAGTATGATTATAGGTTAACTAGGCTACCGATTGGCGTTTATTTGAGGAAAATTTGCTTACCCTCCATTAAGAATCAAGCGTTTGAATTTGATTAAGCGTGTCCGATTGAGAGTGCGAGCCAAAGTATATGAATATTAATTTACTTACCGTATAATTTACAGATATATTCAAAACTTGAAAATTCATTTTTAATTCAAATGTTCCTACAATAAAAAATATGAAGTTAAAGTTAAATATCCCAATTCTCTCCTGTAGGTTTAGGTAGTTAAAAGTTTCATCACATCTCAACTTTTTGACAAAATAAGTATATACCAATCAATTTATTTTAAAATAGCCTTTTATAATATCTCTACCGAAACTCAATAAAAAGTGAATAACAGTTTGGCCAATTTATCAGTGTTTAAATTCAATCTGACCTATAAAACTGTAGTGGTATTATATAAATTTAGCCATTTATTGGCGAATTTAACTGCCAAAGTTGAAATTCGATGATATTTCAGGTCTTCGTCTCCATTGGAAAAGGAATGTGAATCCGACAAAAAAGTACATAAATCCCTTTATTAACCAGAGTTATTCCAATAACAGGACAACTTACGGACCAGTATATAATCTCTTACCCAACCATTCGCAAATGAACTTGGCTCAAGTTGGGTAAAAAATCTATAAAGTTCTATTGGCAACAAGGCGCCTCCACTGATTTTCCTTCACCAGTCGCCATTTAAGTCAAAACAGACAATAATATTCAAAGTTCATCTCCCCACTCCATAGTTTTATTACCCACAAATAGCCCAGGGATATTCAAGAGAGTCGTTAATTCATTAATTCGTCTTAAAGTTCCTGATACTGTAGTGGCAGCAATATTAATTTTATAGCTCGGAATACAATTAAACCCAACGCCTCACCAGTCACCACATAATTTTGGGACTATCCGACAAACCCCTTAGATAAACTTTCTGTGGTTCACGAAACATCTCTGCGATTTAATGGACAACGAAATAGAATAAGTACTATGAGCTCTGTAATTATTCCTCGTCAGCTTTCTCTGAACAATAGGTTTTGTGATTTCAATTCAAATAAAATGCATCCAATCTACATTCAAGGAAACTGCTGGCAAACTGTTTGAATGAAAGGATTCATTTTAAAAAAATTTAATTTAAAATGAAAGTAATGCACTCAATAATATTAAAAATGTATACATAATCTTTGGAAAAAAGAAATACTTTTAAATGGCTTTTAGTAAATGTGCACTTAAAATCCATTTGATGTGGAGAAGAATGAAAGGTACTACACCACTATTCCTTTCTAATTTTAAAATATACAGCATTGAATAGATAAAAATGTTTATAAGTATCCAGTTCTCAGAAATAGTTGAGCCAGAACCGGGAATAATACATACTTCTCTCCCATGAGAAATTTCTTTCAAGTAGTAAAAATTTGTCAAACATGTTTTAAAATAACACGGTTTCGCAAATACTTCCAGGAAAATGAAAGTAAAAAAACAAATACCAGATACACGTAACAACATGAACGATATTCAAATATAATAAAATCTTTAAATTTTTCTCTCTCGTTTTATACACCAACGATTAATCCAGCTTATCTTGCAAATCCTATTACCTCCGTTATTCCATGTTTAACCTGAGTGTAAATGACAGACCGTGAGATTTATTACCGATGCAAATATGGAAGTTTGCACATTTTTATACAACAAATTTAGTTCTATCTTTGATTAATGCTTCTGCGGAACCAACAAGAAAAACTAATAGAGATTATAAAATGCCTGTCGTTTATACACGCAGTAGAAGGGGCCTATCCGAACAATTTCTAGGAGACTGGCTGGATGCTGCTGTCTGTCCGTTTCAAAAAAACTCATTTATTTTTATTAAACGAAACAAATTTATCGTTTTACTCACATTTTGCCAATTTCACTGCTGTATATGATTTGTTATTCATCATCGCGGTAAATAATTCTTCTACAAGTCGCAAAGGTCAAGAGGAGAAGGAAAGGAGCGTGCAAAAAGGGGATTTTATTTAATTTTATGTCACCCATCGAGGAGACACTATGCAAGAAACACTCGAGGAACGGCCCAGATAAATGAGGACAAGATAAGGCACCCATATGTTTAATTTAAAAGGACAACAAAACAGGACAAATTCAGTCCATCAATAAAAACCATTTGTCTCTCGCTTTCTTCCCTTTTTTCCATGTTTTCAAGTATATATTTAATGCATTTAATATTTATACCACTAATTTATATACACCTTTCACAAATTTCCGAATGAATGAATTATTAGGACAAATTTATATATTTTGGATAAAAAGGGAAACAAATGACGTAATCAAATAAGTCACTATTTTTATGCCGTCATTTGAGATTTTTATTATTAACAACCCAATCATTTTTCCTCCAAATTTAACAAGTAGACAAGTGCTCATTTTTCAAACGCCAAAATTATAAAAAAACATTAGTTTAAACAAAAATAATAAAAACAACCATTAGGGTTTATGATAAATCAATTTATAAAGGAACCTTTTTTTAAAATTATTTTATAGAATTTGATTGAAAAATATTAACATTTTAGTAGCCAATGTTTCTCCTATAAATAGTTTCATAAATTTCTAGAGGAAACATTTAACATTTTTCAAAAGAATTGTATAAAATGATAAATCCTACATATACATATAAAAAAGAGAAATTCAACCCAGAAATCAATTCTCGGGTTTGTGTTGTCATGTAATCGCTTTTGTCACAGACAAAGTTTGGTCATATTATCTCAAAAGTTTTAATTAGGAAATTTTACGAATAAATTTCGAATGCACTTCTCATACAATACGTAAACCCTGTGCAGAATGTCAACTGGGAAAGGTTGATGAAATTCATTCCTGGCATTTCTTGTAGAACGAGGACCGTTTGTGAATTTTCTATAAGCAAGTATTTTAGATGCAAATGAATGGCATGTGTTTAGCACACGACCAGCAAATATTCGGGCCATTTGTTCTTAGAAACTTTTCGAAATATTTGTCATGTATTGTGAGAAAGCCACCCATTTACCCGTTTCTGCAAACTATTTTTATCAGTTGTTTTCATTATTAATAATGGTCTGTTCAAATTATTTAAATGGATTTTTCTGTTTGAAATTAGAAAATTGTTTTACTGAGAAATTTTAAGACTATCAATTATTAATTGATTATTTTTATAGTCCAAAAGCGAGAAATTACTAAACATTATATAATATTTGTTTAAAAAGACACCCGTTTTAATAATACTTGGTGGGAGTTTTGTAAATAAAACCTGCTACAATCTGAAAATTAATTACAAAAATCGTAAAAATTCTTTTTAAAGCAAAATTTTTGGTAATGGCACCAAAAAACTTGATCCGTTTATAACCGGTATAAAGTTTAAAACGAATTGAAAAAAAGACTGTGAAATCACTTGAACTTTTGCCTTTTATTTTTTAATTAAATTCAATTATAATCTCAATTGTCACATACAATTTTATAAATTAAAAAAATATTCAACCACATTTCTCCTGAACTTCATTTAAATATAAGACGAGAGCACTTCCAACTCGTTTACTGCCGAACATCTGAGGGTGAGATATCTCCATAAACTTTCACCTCACACGTTTCCACCTCCTGGTGGGAAAAGGTTGAAACAGAAACAAGAGAATAAATTCAGCTACTGGAGCTTTTGCTGTGGATTCATCTATTTGACCGTTTGATCATCCTAAGTTGAACTGTGGGTATTTTTCCCACAAAAATAATAAAAATCTTAACACAGTTTCGAAAAAATGCTTAAATAAAAACCCAACGACAACACAAAAACGGTTGAGAAAATCGTTGGGAATGAGGTCAAGTGCGAGATGTAAATACATCTGTTTATTGCAAAAATGAGAAAAAAGATGATGAACGATTTCACATCTAATTCATAGTTTTGATTTCGGAAAAGAATTTTAATTACATGAATGTTTAGTGGGATAGATGTTGAATTGGAAAATAAATGAAAGGGTTGTATAATTTTTGTTCGTTAAATTTTAAAACATTACGGGGAAAAAATATAAATTTTAAATCCATTAAAAAGTTTCTTTGAAAAAGTTTAAAGCACGCGTTATATTCAAATTTCTTCAATGTCAAAGTGTATTTCTCTTGAGTTAGGAGTTTTCAACTGAAGTTTATTTCTTTTAAGAATCAACTTTGGGTTCCGTCAATATTGGTTCAATAAGTTTTGACGACAACTATGTGCTAAAAACTCGTCCTAAAAGAGGCGCCGAGTAAGTTAATAGAGAACAAGGCTCCCATTTGTTTAGTCTGAAGCAGGGACATATTTGGAATGTGAAGAATAACAAATAATGGTATTTCATTAATTGCACAGTCATGCCTCCATAGTCTGTAATTGAATGAGAAATTTAATTACAGCGGAATGTCTTTGTGATTAATTACTGTTGTGAACAAGTGGAGACTAATATAAATTATGTAAGTGTGTGTGAGCGTATAAGATGAGTTTAATATTTTGTGAAAGGGAGATGAAAACGCGAATATAATTAGTTTCAAGGGCTTTCGCCCGAACAAAAGTATATGATTAAGACTTTTCTTTCTAATCTCTTTTATCTCATATGGTCATTAAGGGAAGAGGAACCCATCACTTCGTCCTGTCTATGGACTCTGACTAGCATTAGCAACCGTAATTAATGAACTTATTATGTTTTTGGTTCATCGTCAAAGGAAGAATTAAGCAAGGGAGATGAAACATTATAATTTATGGTTATATTAATATCACTTGTGATGGAAAACTGTACTTAATTAATGGATGTAAATCTCCTAATAATTAGTTAAACATTAGTTTGTAGGGATTATTCTTATTGAAGTGTGTTCATGATGAGTGCTGATTGAATTAATGATTTTATCGAAATGTTTACATAACTAATAATTATTTGTGTTAAATTAGATATTTAATGCTCTTATTCAATAATTTTATGTTGTTATCAAGATGAATAGTGAGTGAAAACCTAAGAAACAATTAGTGTCATTTTTTGTTGGAATTTGTTTGTCCCTCATTTAAGATTTAAATGAGTTTTCAAAAGTTTAAATCATAGTTTTGAAGTTATTTAAAAAATCAATTATATTTATCTATTAGATAAATAATTCTGGGCTATTGTTAGTAGCAGTTTGATTTCTTAAGCTATATTTCCATTAGCTGCTCATCACTACAGTTATCAACTGGAAATATCAGTTGATTGTTTCCAGAACCTAGGACTATTGTGAATTGCACCTGATTTTTTTCAAAATTATTGATCAACAAGAGAATTTCATATATAAGATTTCTTTTGGATTTGTAATATAAAATTGTTTTGTTTTTTAAAAAAGAATAATATAACATAAAATTAATAACACCTAATTGTCAAATACCAAATTTACAGTACAGCTCAAAAAGTAATATTTTTAAAAATAATTTACTTTAACAAAACTAAATTCCAAACGTATAGTAGGGGGATTATGTACAAAATGGCATGGTGTTTAGTTTTTGGATCATAATTCTCTATGGGTAGCATATAACAACGCCATATTATACAGTACAAAATTAATTTAATTTAGTTGTAATTAAAGTTTACCAAATATAAAACCTTTCGTACCGTTGAAAGTAATTAAAATCCCTTATTTTAACAAATTTTACCGAAAAAAAATCAATATAAATTGTCTTTTTTCGTATAAAAAACCCTATTAATGTGTAACTATTCAAAAAAAAACGTTTTCAACAAGAGAACTGTGGAAACAATGATATCACTTTTTGTGCCACTTGCACCTCTGGCCACCCAGCCCCAAGCTCCGTAATTTCCATTAATAAACCGAGTATTATCCATCCATTGTTTCCAGTTTGTACTCAGCAAATTGCATTTGTTTTGTTTCGGAGTATCATTGTTGTTGCACGATAGTAATCGAATAAATTGAATATCACGAGACCTGTCCTGATGGTGTTTTACTAATAGCTAAATTTGCTAAATCAATAATCAGGTCTGAAATTCAATTTTAATTTTGTTGTTTTTCTAAAAACTTATTATTATATAGATCAATTATACAATACAATACAATTATTTTATAGAATTACTTTTAAGTAAATATTTATTTTGTTTGACCCCAAATAGGTTTTCAAAGCCTTGATTCTGTGCACTATATCACAGATTTGAAGAGATAAATCGAATCCTTCTACACGTATAATACTAATAATCTGTTGCTATTTATTAAATGGATACAGAAGAAAGTTATTAATGTAATGGTCTTCTATGTAGCATGTGTGTTCTGTTTCGGTGGTAACAACCTGCCAATAAATAGGCTCTATATAGAATAATTTGTTGAGGGTGCTAATCACATCATAACAAATAATAATTCGTAGATACAATTGTCATTGAATATCAATGTCAATTGTGACAAATTGGCAAACGAATAGATATGACTTGGGATAGCTTTGATTACGTAAAACCAATTGGTTAGACAGGTAATAGTCATTGTGCCGTGGAAGAAAAACAAAATTATTTTGTAAACCAACATAACAAATCAGTATGAGTTAAACTGTTATATCTTCAGTAAGTAAAGTAAGATTAATCACCGGACCGCTGCACCATCGTGATTCCTTGGAGTGATGGGTGCCGCCCATCGCCTCCTCCTCACGTAGGCGTTTTCACTATCTTCTTTTGTTTTAAGGGAGGTGGATAGGATATATGTGCCAACGATGGGATAGACAGTTAGTAAGGTTAAGGATCAATTTATAATGAAGTAAGTGTTAGTTCTTGTAATTTTTATTTGAAGGTTTAAATGTAATACTTATTTATTAAACTTCTAATATTTCAATATTTCTTTCCCCCACCTCGACTTCAAAAACCCCTCTTAAATATTTGCATCGCGAGTATTGTATTGTAGACACTAACCAATTCTATGTTCATTACTATTTAAAAACCATTTCCATGTGTTCAATAATGAAACAGGATAAAAGCGTTAGGTAAGATAAATAATCGATTTAAACTTTATACAACTTCTTAACCCTTTCTATTTTCAAATTCCAATCTCAACAATTAATTTAAATTCCGCTTGAAAAAACTAAACCGTCAACTCAAAGGCACTGCCTTCCTCCTTTAAATTACAATACGAAAAATAAAAAAAAGTTATGTTTTTTTATATATCAATATTTTTCTTATTTTATTTTTTCTTATTATATTCTTATCAAACCACGACATCGATGTTATGCTGATATCTGAATCCCATTTAAAATACAACTCCAAAATACAATTTAAAGGATACACCCTATACCATACCCCCTATTCAGGCAAAAAGCAAGAGGTGGTGCAGCGATTTTAATAAAATCTAATATCAACCACTACCATCTAGCCAGTGTACAGGAAAAATACCTTCAATCGTCAAGCATAAAGCTTCTCAATGCAAACAACGAGGTAGCTATTACAGCAGCTTACTTTCCACCAAACTGTCCGATCACAACTGAACAATACAAACACTTCTTTCAATCGCAAGGCAATCGCTTTATTGTTGGTGGTGATTTCAACGCTAAACACACACACTTTGGATCAAGGACTACTACGACAAAAGGTCGACGACTTCTTCAAGTAATAAACGAACAAGTACTTATCGTTAAATCTACAAATAAACCTACATATTGGCCATCAAACCCGAACAAAAATCCTGATATGGTAGATTTTTTCATATGTCACGGTTTTGACCCAAACCACTTTGCGGTTAGTGATTGCTACGACCTATCCACAGACCACTCACCGGTTCTTGGAGCGGTCCAACTACNGAATCTACAAATAAACCAACATATTGGCCATCAAACCCGAACAAAAATC
>JXOV01013629.1:0-10636 GCA_001014945.1 Clogmia albipunctata
GTTCAACCTTTCCTTTAACCACTACAAGTTAATATCGGTGAGATCACAGCCCCAATCAATAACACTTTCAAACCAATGCTCAATCTGGAACTCAGAATTCCACTCAACTCGCCCAGCCTCAGCCTTGCATGCATCAACCTGGCGTCGATGTGCGGCTTCCACGTAAGCCTGCGATCCAGGTGTAGTCCTAGAGACCTCACGACCTCCGCTTGTGGAACCGCACTGCCGTTGATCAGTATGGGGTCACAGTTACCCTTTCGTAGAGCAAAGGTGACATGCACAGATTTGGTGTGGTTGAGGTTCAGCTGCCNTAACAACCTGAGTAAAGTTTAAGAAATTAAATTGTGTGTCAAAAATAAAGTTGATATGAGTATTTTATTCTCGTTTCATTGACTTAGAGTTGACTTAGTCGTCATCATTGGTGAGATTACAGCCCTAAACTTATCTTCCTTTTAATTTACTATCCGAATCTATTGCTTTCTTCTTTTATCTTGTATGTTTTATGTTCTATCATCCACTTCTACACGATCTTTTCACGTTTCCGTGGCTTTTTGAAATGAGGTTTGGATTTGAACAATGTTTAGGGCATATTTGAGTCTTGAGCTGCTAACACCAAAACCATTTTATTACTTAATAAAATTCGAAATTCCCGATTTATTCCTTTAACTAGATACAGTAGACGCCGCTTATTTGGGCCACTCTGGGACCGGAATAATTTGACCCTGTTAACCGATTGGGCGTTTTTAGCTATTGGTGAATAAAAGATAGGATTTGATCTATAGTTACATTTTTTTAAATTCTTACGAATATGTACATAGGTATATACATTCATATGTGCTTGAAATAGTGTATTTATTAAATAATAATTGTTTAATAAATGCTTATCTTGAACAATTTTAAAATAATTCAATCGTAAATGACTTGTACATGTATTGGGTGTCTTGTCAACCAAACAAATTTGAGCGTCAATTCTCAGCCAATAATATTGAACGAAAAGAAATATACAAAAGTATGTATGATTCTGAACGCAATGATGAATATATTGATGACCAAAAAATACAACAGAGTGTCGTAATAAATACAAACATGTGAGTAGACGTTTTTTTTCGATTTTTCATTTTGTCTTCACACCTTAAGTCGATTAAATAAACATAGGACATATGGTCAAGATTGATGTGAATAAAAGTAAAAAAAAGACTGCGTTGTTGTCACTTGCATTTGTTCTTGCAACTCTTTGTAGTAGTGATTTTGGCCACAGAACGGCCTTATATAGCGATGGATTTGGCTCCATTAAGCGATCGAATTTTAATGTATTTATATGCGGTCGATCCGATTCTAGGCATTTTGGCCCGATAAAGCAATTATCCCTTTTAACCGTGGCCCTAATAAGCGGCGTTCACTGTACTTAAATTGCATGTGAATGGTTTCTGTATTTTATTTGCATACGACTACAATTTTGAAAAATTGAATAGCCGTTCTGACGGATCGACAAAATAACGGTGTTTATTTTCTTCGCTTAACAAACCAATCGGAGGCCCAGAAGCGACCATATAATTTTGACGAATTTCTCTCAGTTTTCGATAGTTATGAGTACTTTTTCTGAAGTCGAAATTTGGTTATACTCTTACTTTATCCTTACTTGCCTTCTATTGCTTACTATGGCACTGCGACCCATTCTTACGGAATACATGAAATATTTCAGAATGTCTTACCATCCCCACCAATAGATTATTTTAAAAAATATCTCATAAAGGAGATAATTTGATGCATTTAGAGCTCCAATGGAAAAAGTGCGTTCTAGTTTTTTTGTAGGGGGTTAAGTAAGAAATCATGGAAAACTCTCTTCCAGACTAACCGTAGCGCAACGGGGAAGTTTGGAGCTCTTACCCACCAAAAAACCCGTTTTCTTACTGTGCTTAGGTATAGGGTGGGACCGCCATCAAGGTATTACTTCACCCATTGCCCATCATCTTTTGATTCCATCATTTGAAAAACAATCGTTGAACCATCCCTATACCTTGGTCATTATTATGACTCGCACGCGGTTGTCCATTCTACTCCAATTATGCGAGTTGGACAATATGAAGTTGGCCAAAATTTCTGGTTCGACCACCCCTATTGAAGCTTCTCTCTCTCTCTGCATTGAATGTCCGACATCTGAACATCATATGTTCAGGAGTGTCTTCATCATAACAGCAGCTGCATCGATCTGTATCCTTTAATATGAAACGCTTTAGGTAGCTAAAGTTACCATGCCCGCTCAAAACCTGGGTTAGGAAAAACTTTACCTCACCATGTCTTCTTTACATCAAGGATAAGACGTCTAGTCCAGGAGGCTTTATCCCGGTTTTCATTCAACCACTGTTCTTGCCATTTAATAATACTACCTAGGATGCGTCGCATAGTTGACTTTAGTCCGCCAAAAATTTGGCGTCATTTGGTTTAAAGATGCATTAGACCTAACTCGCACGATTTACAATTAAGTTATTCACATTCATTTTCATATTGACAATAGCTGTCTTTAATAACGAATCGGCCATCGGTTTCTTATTTACAATTCCCGTGATCCATCGGGATCATTGCTTAAAATTTAAAAAATTATAGAATTGATCTTCGTTCGAAATAAACTCTCTCATTTTATAGTAAGTTCTAGAGGGAGTTATTTTAATATGGCTCTGTTATACGCAACCGAAATAAATGTTCTTCAGATTTCTCAACTGCACGGTTTTGATTTCAAAGAGTGTAAACTTTTCCATTTCAAATTATGTTCAATTATGTCGATTAGCTAAGACTGAACTTCTTCAACTTTTCACTGTTCCCCAATCACAAAATAAAATAAAAAATATATTTTGAAAAGCATCTTCCCAAATTACTTCATTATACAATACAAATATGTGTTGAGATCTATTAGTTTTTACAAAGAAGACATTCAGTTTAGGTAAACTATTTCATTTCAAAATGATTTTCGAACAAATCATTTCATTGATAATTTTCATATTAAAAGTAGAAATCAATTTATCAAACAAGTTACCTAATTGTCTTGATTCGGAACAAGATATTCCAATTGTTATTGAAAGTGGAGGTTCTTATGGAGTAATGTCATATCTTGAGAAACCTGAAAATCCTCCGATTTATCCTAAATATAATAATAAAAGCAGAGTTTTTGCAATTCCTCGTGAAATGATATCAATAATATTTGATTAAAAGTGTTCCTATGATCTGAAATTGAATGTGGATCCAGAAACCAATGTGACCATTATTCAGGTGTTTGAATCAAAAACTTCAACGAAAAACTGCACATCACTACCTGTGACTTTTGCTGGAGATGCAATGTTCATTACACAATGTAAGGATTATGGAAATTTTCAACATTAGTTGGCTTTTCTTGTTGAAATAAATCAAGATAAAGATCAATACTCTAAATATATCAATAAATATAATAAACAACTAAACAGGATTATTCACATTAATCAAACATTGTTTGGTAGTTTCAGTGAGAAGAGATTGAAGTTTTATGAATCACTAATCACCAAGAACTTTTGTGCAGTTTACCATTGCCTCATTTTTGACAAGTTGAAAAAGTATAAAGAAAAAATAAGAAACTACGAAAAAACTGTCGTTTTATCAGTTATGTTTTCAGTTTTAATTTTGGCAATTTTATTTTCTTTAGCGATATATTGTTTTGTGAGAAAAACAAATAAGCTAATACCATCATTAGAAAATTAATTATATGTCATTATACTTATCATTGGAGATTTGTTTCGGATTGAATTTAAGAAATTCAATGTTTTTTAAAAAATAAAATTGATATGAGCACGTTATTTTATATCGATTTAGTAATTTTTTGAACATTTATTCATGATCGTTGTTAATATGTGTTTTTGAAGCAAACACTAAAGACGGCTTTCTTATTCCATCTTTCCCAGTTTGTGATATCTGCCATCCTCATCGATACCATCTTTCCGAGTTTCCGTTTTTTTATTCTTTGATACTCCTTTAAAAGCGTAGGACTTTTACAAATGCTTTTCACCATACTCTGTTTTATTCTAGGCAACCGAAGTCGGTAATATTTTGCGAACCCCATATAGTCGAATCGATCTTTTTTCCTGGCGATTGTATAGTTTTTAACACTATCACTCACTATAGGCTTATGGACCGGTCCGGCCCTTTGCCTGTGCAATCCTATTCCTCCATATTTGACGATTGACGGCCACTTTCTCACAGTCGGTAACACTTAATATTCGATCTGCTGTTTCTTTTATTGTTACCTCGTATCGTTTCCTTGGTCGACCTACTGCTCCCTTTCCAGTTAGTCGCTTTACCAAAGCTTTTATGGGGAATCTGCTTTCATCCATCCTTGAAACATGTCCTGCTCATCGCAGTTTGCCTAGCTCTATAAACGTCAATATGTCATCGTACCGATACAATTCATAAACTTCCTCGTTATGTAGGATCCTCAATGACAATGAAAATTACACCCTATTGGTAGCAACTATTCTCCTTTGAATCTCAGCTATTTCTCTTCCTTCAGAATAAATGTTACTACCTAAGTAAAAGAAATCATCAACTTCACTTATTCCATTCGTCGTACTGTTAATCCTTGCTGTGGTTCTGGTCATTTCCATATATTTAGTTTTCTCAATATTAATTTGAAGGCTTATTTATTTCCCGGATCCTTTGAGCTTATCTGAAAGTAAAAAAGCAGAGTGTTGGTCTTTAGCCATTATATTTACGTCATCGACAAGAGCTGTTTCCAAGTGTCCGTATTGCATATTTTAATGCAATGTTAAAACGTATGGGGACCAATCCATCTCCTTGCTTCAGCCCTGTACTCTGTACTCGTACTCTGGACAGTGTATTCGTCTTCATCATTTTGAAACAAATTTAAATTTGGAGTCGATTTCAACAAAGTTCTGAGTTCTTTTAACTATTTCCTACATAGTGAGAGCCGTTTTCGGGTCGCATGTACCTGGCTTAACATAAACCGACGTGGAACCAAGTTCCAACTTGTTAAACCAAATTTTCCGATCGCTATAAAAAGACAAGAGACCAGCATTTAAGAGATCAGTGGGTGTGCTCCTCTCAATATCAAGATCTCAATGTCCGATCGATATCGTTCTTTAACTTTTTATCAAAATCGTGCCGCTTTAGAATATTGTAATTCGTGCTAATGATCATGTCTTAGGTAAATTTAATACTTTCTGAAGAAAAGTTTTAAACATTACTTCTTTATTGTTTGTAGTGGTTCGTCACGTACCGCTAGTATATGTGAACACTGACTACAGCAGGGGTACCATCCACCAAACAGGATTTGAGTCAGGGACATTCGGAAAGGGACTGGTAAAGGGAGCGTTCAAGCTCGAATTTTTAATCCTGCGATTTACAGGACACGATAAAAATTCCAAATCCCTAACACAGATACGAGGGTGGATTGACAAGTTTTCGGAATGAGCATGAAAATGTCCGTATTGATCATGTTTTTGGTTTTATTTCTTAACATAGTCTACTTGGAGTCCCATATATTTAATAAGATATCTCTATAATTTGAAGTTTTATTTTAATCTTGCCTGGAAACGAGCATTCTGACAGCATTATGAAAAACGGAGAAAAAGCGATATCGTTTGCTTATTCGATTCCTGATTTTGGAAGAGATATCACTGAGCTAAATCAATGATACTTAAGATGCTGCCCAATATTGAGTTTAATAGTTTAAAAAACAAACGTTTCGATTTTAGATATAGTCACGAACCCATTTTCAAAGACAAGACGAGTAGAGAAAGAATGATTTTGATTTTTTATATGGCCTGACTATATTCTTCTATTTGCAATTTCACAAAAAAATATTTGTATGCACTTTTATTACATAAAAGTAATATTTTTACTCAAAAATTTGTTCTGTCAAAGTTGTTTTAACAGTAGTTTGCGTATGACCCGTTTTCGTCTCTACCAAATAGAACAACAAAACCCACCGTGGCACAAGACTATTAGTCTGTTAACTAATTATTATTCAAATTTTTTCGCAAAACATTTATAAGAACTCCGTGTTTTTATTTGCAATGCATGGAAAATTAATTTACTAATAATTCCTCAAAACCTGAATTGCTATTTCAATTGAATAATCTAAATCTAATGACTAATATAATAAATCGATTAAGACTATAAATAGTAAACAAAATTTGGCATTTGAGTATTAAATAAAATGTATTTAGTTCAAATTATTATAATACTAATAGTGATAACAACTTCAAATGCAAGTTATCCTTATAATTGTGAAAATTCAACATTTCTATTTCCACAGTTACACATAAATGGACAAATCAAGGAAATTCAGTAGGATCGTTTGGGATTTTGTTGTTTTTTCAAGAATATGGAAATCCCCCATTTTATTCGGGTTTTCACAATAAAAGTAAGGCTATAGAAGTTCCTCGTGAAATAGTGACACTAATTTTTGATTCAAAATGTAATTATGAACTGGAATTGGTTGTGGATCAGGAGACTAATATGACCAGTATTAAAGTGTAAGAATCAGAATCAAGAAAAGAAAATTGCAGTGCTGTGTCTGTAAATTTTGCTGGAGATGCGATTTTCTTCACGCAATGTAAAGATTTTGGCGATTTTCAACATCAGTTGGCTTATCTTATCGAAATCAATCAACAAGAGAGAGACTTATTTGATGAACACATTAAAGATTAAAAGAAATTTTTAAATAATGATCTTAGCCTTAATGAGTCAATTTATGGGGATTACTGTGAACAGCAAGAAAAATTTTATGAATCACTAATAAATAAAAATTATTGCACATATTATCAATGTCGTCTGTTTGAAAACTTAAAAGACCATAACTAAATTACATTCGGTTTTATGTTTATGAAACTTCAATCCAGTTTGTGAACAATACATAATAAGATGCATTTGTAAAATAACTAAATAAATGATAATTTTGAAATATATGCTTTTTTCATTAGTAAAAATTTGGGATAATTTTTTCACCGTTAGGCGAGTTTTTTTATGTGCTTTTGTGGTAGAATTGGGAGCGCGCATGACCTATTCCCAAGAGGTCTCCGGTTCAAATCCCAATCATAATTTACAGGATACGCTTTCCTAATATCCTTCTTTTCCATTCTTTCTTAATTCTTTTACATGGCGGATTGTGAAACTCAAATTTATGTTGAAAAGCTTCTTTTCGATACGAAAGTGAAAAAAAATTATTATTGACCTAATTTTAAAATACGAGTATCTTAAATAATATAAAAAAGATTTTAAAATCCATTCAAAACATCCTTTTATTAATAAACGGGATTATAAATAGTATTCGAAGTTAATGAATTCAAATCAAGTAGTAAGAGTGTCCATTATAAATTTAAATATTTCTACAATTTTAACAACTCCAAAAAATTATGTGAAAATGTTGCAATTTTTGCAGCGAAAACTCAGATCGTTTTCTTTGCCTATTAGGACGGCTCCTGTTGAATAAAAAATTTAAAATTTTCGGATTTAACACCCTAGAATACTTGATAATAACGGCCAGTTATCATTAATTTCTCTCTGCAGATATTTTTGAAAAGCGAATTATTTCTCCAAAGTTCGGAAAATTTACAATTGTGCAAAAGAATCTGGACATACAAATAATTTACGTGCAGTATATTTCTAAGGAGCTGTAACAGATTTAATTGAAAAACGAAAAACAGCAGCCCCTTTCCCACATGCTTTTGTTAAATAGCTTTTCGTTCGAATTACCGAGAGCGTAAAAATGTATTGATTTAGTTTAGACTCTAATATTATATATTCATTTAATATATTCTTCTTTACAGACAGGTCAAATCTTGTTGGTATAAGTGTGTTGAATGATTCAAGTTTTAACCCTAAAGCGGGCTCTTAGCTTTGACTCCCCATTCCGGGCACCTAACATACCGGGGTATGTCATACATTTTGTATGAAAACTGTCGAAAGTTAAGAAATAAATCTTAATATCATTGTTATTTCTATTTATTATGGACAATGGAGATATCAGAACAATTAATTAGGTTAACTATATTGTAAATCAAAAGTAAATATGATAATAAAAAACAATATAATTTCTTTAATAAAGTAATAAAAATCGGTTAATTTCTTCCGTTTTAATGTGGTCACTATTAATTGGAAAATAGAAGAATCCCCCGTTTTGGTCTATAATTTAATTAACTGTAATTAAAACGAATTACTATAGATAACTTGAAGTTGAACTTGATAGTTTTGCACAATTGAAAATTAGGCTGATAAGCAAATAACTGATATAATTGACAAAATACACATTTTCAATACTGAATCAAAAAACTTGGAATTTCTTTTTAAAATGTAAACACTAAAGTTATAAATAAATATCGGCAATTTTTTAGTATTACCTTAAACAAAGCACTTCTACAGTACATTTCTTCAGTTTTAAAAATTAAATTATATTTACAATTAGTTATATAATGTTATTTGTATTTGACCCTAGTTCAGTTTGATATGACATAACTGACACATATACAAGAACCCAAAAAAATTTCATAAAAAGACATCTTTTTAATGTTTCTTTAAGTACTATGTTGTTAAATATTGCAAACTCTAAACAATAGGCGTTATATTTTATGTTTAGGCGCACAAATTTATAAGAAAATAGCGTTTCTATTTTTTCATGCATTATCCGAGAAATATACCAAGAATTTTAGTTCGGTTTTTATATATCTCGAGGGCTGAAAATTCCAACAAGTTGGGATTAGGACGAATAGGGGGAGAGAAATGATAGATGGTGTTATGGGGAACTGAAATAATTTTTTTTTTAAATTTCTCAACTAGCTTTGATTACAAACTTTGTCCACTTTTCTATTCCAAATTAAGTTCAATTATGTCAACTTTTCACTTTACCCCAACCACAACACATAATAAAAAGTATATTTTGAAAGGCGTCTTCTTATTTTACATCATTGTTTAATAGAAATTTGATGTATTGAGTTTTATCAAAAAATTAAGCTCAAATATTTCATTTCAATATGATTTTCGTGAAAAATCTTTTTATTATTATAACCATAATAAGAAATGATTTTACTTTATCGCATAAATTATCTAATTGTCATGAACCAGAACAAGAAATTCCATTAGTTATTGAAAATGGCCAATCGTATGGAGTAACAACATATTTTGGTATAACTGAATATCCACCATTTTATCCTGAATATCATAGTAAAAGTAGGGTCTTTGCAATACCTCGAGAAGTAGTGTTCTTAATTTTTGATTCAAAATGTTCTTATGATCTGAAATTGAATGTGGATCCAGAAACCAATGTGACCAATATTGAGGTCTTTGTATCAGAAATGCCAAAGAGAAACTGCACAACACTATCTGTGACTTTTGCTGGAGATGCGATATTCTTTACACAATGCAAAGACTATGGAAATTTTCAACATCAATTGGCTTTTCTTATTGAAATAAACCAAGATAAAGACCAATACCCTAAATTTATCCAAGAATATTCTGAACAAATGAACAAGATTGTTCACATTAATCAATCAATATATGGAGGCTTCAGTGAGAAGAGATTGAAGTTTTATGAATCACTAATCGCCAAGAACTTTTGTGCAGTTTACCATTGCCTCATTTTTGACAAGTTGAAAAAGTATAAAGAAAAAATAAGAAACTACGAAAAAATTGTCGTTTTATCAGTTATGCTATCAGTCTTACTTTTCATAATTATATTATCCTTAACAATACATTATTATGCGAAAGAAACAAATAAGATAATACCATCATTAGAAAACTAATTTAATATTAATTTGTTAAAATCCAATTTGTACTCGGGTTAAGTTTAAGATATTCGATTGTTTTTCAAAAATAAATTTAATAAAAGTATTATATTTCATTTCGTTTCTTTGACTAAAAGACGATTTAGCCATCATTATTGTTGAGATTACAGCCCTATTCTAAAATTATCTTTCTTTTAATTTTGTCTCCAGGAAATCGTTTCTATTGCTATTGCTAAGATGGGACCTTAATGATATTCTGGGAATATTGTAGATATTAGTGTCCAGTCAGATACGTCAGATACGAGGTGTTGAAGAAATCGACAAGAATGGAAACGGGTTGTGGAGGAGGCTAGAGTCCATTGAGAACTATAAAACTAGAAGAAGAATAACAATTAAGGTTTATCGAGATCATGAAGCAAAATTCTTTTCGAATTAAATTTATTAATTGGTATAACATAATTTTTTCAAACAAAATGGCATAGGGGGAGTTTCTGGAATTTGACTGTTTATAGCTCGCAACTGAATGAGCGATTTTGTAACCCAAATAGTTTTGGCTATCTTGCCAAAATTTGAACGCATTCAGTCCATGCTTCTTAGTGCCAGGGCCCTCAGAAGTTTTCCCAGCGAAATGAGTTTTTATTTATATTTTGTTCAATTGAACATACTGGAAGAGTTTCGCTAATTTACATATTATCCTGGTGCTTATTTTATCCCTTAAGGATTCGTCTTTGTTTTAAAATAAGATTTTCGAGAAATAGAATCCTATTTATATTTTTTTTAAATTTTCTTTCTTTCAAAATGACATACGGACAAAATGACATACCCCTGGTATGGACAAAATGGTATAACTCTTATTTTGTCAATTAGTGGTATTT
>JXOV01013636.1:0-12215 GCA_001014945.1 Clogmia albipunctata
CAAAGTGCGGGATCACCTCAATAGAAGAAGATAATTGGCAATAATTTCATTAAAAAGACGGTGAAATTCTTCAAAACTTGGAAGATGTCCAGTCCGGGATTGTTATTCAAATTATAATAATTTATTAATTACCTTTAACCTGTTCCTAACCGATGTTATTTTCAACAACTTGGAAAACAACTTGAATAAAATAAAATATGGCTGACTTAATTAATTATTATGACGTTGGGGAAGGGTGTTTATAAACAAACATCCACCGCCATTGAGCATCAACCTGTTTCTGCCTGCTCGTTCACCCCTTTCCTCGTCCATAAAAAAAATAATAAATAAATTCAAAATACCGAAAACGAATCGAGTCGAGGGGTGTCTCTGAGGAGGAGGTATTTGTCGCGGTTCGTTAAAATAACTCTTCCACCAGGAATTAAATATTAATTGGAACGCAGACCGAGGATAATCCGACCATAAAATAAATAAATTAAAGACCAGAACAACAACACCTTCGTTTTATTACGGAAAAATAGACAAAAATCAAAAAGGGAAAGGAGAAAAAGGAGAAAAGAGGATCAAATTGAGAAGACCCCTTTTAATAATTCAATCATAACAATAATGATAACAGGACATTTAGGCAATCTGTTCAAATTTTTGTCCTTCCATCCCAAATTGCAGGGGAAATACAATTGACAGTGGTGAATTTTTGGCAATTGATGGCATCTTTGGTTTTATTAATTTATTGTCTTTGTAATAGATAGATGAAAAATGATAAAGTGTTATCATCAATTTTTATTTACGAGACTTCAACGACCACAACTTTGATTGGAATACAATTTTAGGGATGTAGACTGTTTAGAAATTATCAGTACAAGGGTTTATATGGGAAACATTTCAGAATACTTATTCTACCTACTAAAAGACGTGAAAAATAACATCTACGTACAATTTTCAATTGCATATTTTGCAATTTTATTTTTAATTCTAATAAAAATTTCTATAAAATTTCCATTTCAGCTACTATAATTAACTATTATAAACTATTTGTATTTTTGATTTTATAGCACTTTTTAAAAAAAATTGTTATCTGCAATAAGGTTAAAAATCGAAACATTATAAAACAATAGACAACAATCGTATTAAAAGTTTAAAAAAAGTGTCCTTATGTTTAATAACGCTAAATTCTGTTTTTGAAAACAAAATAAAATATTTTTCAACAAATTAAATAAAAACACCACCATTATACAAAATGTTAACAAATTTCTGACAAATCTTGTTCCGATTTCACAATTAGGTGATTTTGTCATTTTTACCAAGGCTAATTAACAATAAGGTTGCGCACATTTCCTTCTGAGAAGCAATGAGACGTAATCGAAACCGCTGTCAATCTTTGTTTTGGTTTTATTCAAGAAAATTACTTTTAATTTGGTAAAAATTGACATTTAAGTAAATAAGTAGGTGTAAGACAATTTTATTGTTATTTAAAAAGCTTAATACCCTTTGTAGCTGCCACTGTGGTCTAGCGGTTAGCACCCTAAACTGCCACTTACAACAATAGTGCATCTCTCCAGTTCTGATTTCGAGTCGGATTGGTGTGTAATGCTTTTAAAATAAAAGATATTTCAACCATCTTTTACATTAAAAAGGTGAGTAAATGTATGTTTATTGATCAATTGTAACTAGTTAAACAATCATTTAAAATATCTCAAGTTCAAAATAGTTATTTATACAATAAGGTCGATAAGATAAGCCTTCTCTATATTCATGTATTTTATACAAAATTTTATGCATTTTTAATAAATTAACACAAAATCTTAAAAATTCTTAAAAGAATTTGTAGAAACATATGTTGCTCTGTTCCACTAGCTATACCTGTCTTTATTGCTCAATGCGTAATGTGGGAAAAGGATAAAACATTTCTAAATTAAAGATAAATTCATATAAACTGATTTCTAATATTTGTCTAATAGTTTTCAATGATTTTTTTTATTTCATAACAAACTGTTGGTTCGAAACAGAATTTTTAAATATAAAAATCAATAACTGTAATATGAGAGTTTCGGATAATGTTTGTGAATATTCGTCAAAATTTGTCAATATTTAACAGTAAAACCTCCAAATCAAAGTAACTTTTCATATAAATTGATGAATTTCGTTTACGGAGGTCACACTTTAATAACAATAAAAAGCACTTGTTCTATAATAACGACTTTGATATTTTAGTCATGATGGATTCATGAGTTTTTCTGATTTTAAATTATATCGTATTTTGGTAATGTGACGATCTGTTTAAGAAGTACTTTTCGGTAAAATCCCTTTTCCAGGCTTGGATATAGTATGTATTCCTACGTTCACTCTCGATAATTCAAACCTCTCCTGAGGTCCATACAAAATCTCTTGATATTTCGAACTAAATCCATGTAATTTTTTCTCTAGGTAATTCACCACAACCACGCGGTAATTCGAACGGCGTCTATCACTTAACAATTCAAAGTTGCAAATTTGTTGTTGGAGCATTTCAGCCGCCGTTTATCTTAAATATATACTGACCAGTCTGAGCAGCAGCAATAGAACCACTAGATAATTCGAACTCTAAAAAGTTTGTAGTATTTTGGGGGTACCTTGTAGGTTTGAATTATCGAGAGTCGACTGTATCTGAAATGCTGGTTCAACTAGTTACAAAAATTTAAAAAAAAAACCTTTTTTACCTAACTTTTTTAGAAAATAAATATAAAAGACATTTTATTTTTGCAACAAAACTATATTGTGCTCTTTTCTTTGTGAAAGAATAATAATTTGTAGCCATAATTATTGATACAGTTTATAAAATCTGAATTGAAAATCATACAAAAGAGGCATGTTAAAACTATCAAAAGGGATTACAGAGATAATGGGAGTACAAGTTGAGGGTGATGCTCTATTGTCATTTCGAATCGGAATAAAACTGGTATTACAATAAGAGAATGACCGATTTTTCTATTAAAATCCCCTTCTTTTATTGTCGAAAGCGTGCAAATTGTATTTTGATCCGATTTGTTGCACATTTGATGATAAACTGGGATAAGCCCACAATTAATAGACAATGAATGGCCCGAAGAAGAAGAGGAATGCAGTCAATTAAATGACTTATTAACCAGACAATTTACCATCGCCCACAATTTCGCCCATTTCAGCAAAATATTGAATAGTTTGCAAGAAATTGCATGCCAATTTCTGTGCACTCAATTTTCGGGAAGATTTTCATCCATCTCATTTATATTCCAAATTATTTCGGCAAGTTCTGCCCCAAAAATAAAATGAATGGCTTCACAGGCTTTGAGCATATTTTCCACATTTTCCAATAACTTTATGTTGCTCCCTCCGCTCTCGACTGAAAAATCGACTTGATTTATTTTGCCATAAATTTAATAAAAATCTGAAATATGGCCAGCTTACAGACGTTCATAAATTTTCATTTGGCAGCGAGAATGACTAGAATATAAGTGACCTCCTTAACGGGATCTTTGAGAATAAAAATGGAACAACGACGCGCCTCAACGAGGCAAAAACAATAACTCCCTTTTCGAGATCCTTTTCTTCTGTTTTGCGCGCTCAATTTATGTATTTCTTTGCAAAATTTCAGGGTTGAATCATTTTTTATTTTAATTTCTTTATTTAACTTATTCATATATATGTTAATACGATTAGAATAATTTAAAAAGACAAATCATTTAACTAATACATATTTTTAAATCTTAAATTGCTTATAAATGGATTGAGTTTTACTCAAGTCAAGTTTTAAATCAAATTAACACAAAAATCCCTAAAAAAAACTTGGACTTTCTGTACAAAATAATGTACTGTTTTTCCTTCTACTGTGGCTGTACAATCCTTGTCGAGCCTTTGCCTTCTCCAGACTTCTCTTCCATTCAGCGCGGTCGCTAGCCTTGCTATCCCAGCCATTCAAAGCCAGGTCCTTCGCATTGTCATCTAAACAATCATTTCATCTCCTTCTTAGCTGTTTTCCATCTATATAAATTTATTTTTTACAATATTTTAAAATTTTTTTTCACAAATACAGTTTGTATTTCAATGCCTTAGTTTAATGATCAAGCATAAGTAGTGGTGAGTCAAAATGTTTTTTGAGAGTCTAGTATCTTAGAAACATCTTTGAGTGAAAAAACTGATTATTGTTATATAGGGCACAGAATAACATATGAATAAATGAATAAAATAGTTGATGTGATACACGATCCCGTATGGCCGGCGTCCACCTATGATGAACGCACCTCCTCGTATGACGCCAAAGCTCTCCCCTACATATGCAAATGCTCTCATAAGTTAAATTAGTGTTAAATAGTATTTTATTTTAAAAATTCCTGAAAATGTTTAGGGAATCATTAGAATGGGATAGGATAACTAAATAAATCTCCGTTTCAATTCTTATAAGGAGCATGGGGAATTTCAACCAATGGGTTAAGACATTTTACGACAATTATTAGTCAATTAATAGCACCTAGACCAGTTGAAAAAGAATCAATCCTATCCGCCTAGGGATTGAACCGATTTCCTCCGAGAAGGCAGTTTTGTTACCGCATCGGATATGAGCCGAGTAGAATATGTTATAAGTGTTTATTAGCCATTTAGCACCGCACATTGGGGTAGTATAGGTCTGTATGTAATTTAAATTTTATACAAGCCAACAACATTAATAAAACTAATTTTTAGAATGCATATATAAAAATATTTATTTATTTCTTAACAATATATTTTGATGATTAGGATCTGATCACTATTATTATAGGTGTCAGGTTTTAAACTTGAATAAGCTTGTTACATAGTTACAGAAATAATTTTGATGAACTCTCCGCTTACAGTTAAAATTATAGGTAAAGTTTATTCAAAACTACATGAATTACAATTGAAACCTTGTAACTGAAAACTCGCTTCACATGGTTCTGCATCCCTGCAATTTGACATGGATTTCTGGTTGATAAAATTATTTCCCGAAATGGGAAAACTTTGGTCGCTATTAAAAGACAAACCATTAGACTGGGGGCGACACGAACAAGTGCCATTTTTAAAAATTAAATTAAAAGCTTAGCGAGGAGCCGGAGTTGGAGCTGGAGAGCTGGGAAGGAACGAGTAAGGGGGATGTAGCCTAACATAAAACGAAAGCAGCAACGGCAAAAAACGGAGCGAAATAAAAAATAATAATGGAAAACAAGAGGGACTTCGGACCAACCACAAAGGAGATTATTAAATTGAATAATAAAACTTTAATAAGTCGTCCTTTGTTTGGCCCAAGTACATAAACATTGTCACGGAGCAGCAATTTGCCATTTCCTGCCATTTCTCGCACGAGGAGGAGGAAATGAATTATTTTCCGCACATCACCATGGAAACATTCAAAATGAAATGAATTGTGGACGAATCTCTCGCGCTTTCTCTCTCCTTTCCGCTAAAATATAACGCTGTGCACATTATAAATTGCGTCCCAGAGAAAATTGCCACGAGATCTGGCCATGATGATAAAAATAAATTGAAATAAGCATTAAAAAACAACCCACACAGGACAAAATGTAATGAATTTTACGGATGAAGAGTCGCGGTTTCGAACCAAATTAATTCCCTAATTATAATTACATTTCTTTTTAAATGACAATTTTCTAGAATCAAGTGTTTAATATAAATTTACTTTAGTTTTTAATAAAAGATTTGATTATTAAAATAAAAAATATTAATATTTAAATATTTGACGAAAAAATCATCTATTAAGAACAAGTGTTTTTGTTATATCAATTCCAATTCTTTAAAATAATTTATTTTATTCAATTCTACTGAAAAATCTTAACATTTAAGTAGCCAATGCTTCCTCTAGAAAGTGTTCCATAATTAAATCAAATTCAATAACCGCACAGTGTTTAGTTATACATTATTCAACAACCGCAATCGCAAATCGTATAAATTCTCAAAATTAGTACTTTGTAATAATATTAAATTACTAAAAATCATAATTTTAGATCTTGGTAGCTCAGATGGAAATATATTTTGGCATTTTTCTTACTTCTATCAATAAAGGCGGTGATATTCAGGGCCGAATTTAGAAATATGGCGCCCTGGGGCAGTGAAGAAAATGCCGCCCCTATGACTGAAATTTTATTTTAATGTTTTCTTATTTTTTAAGATTTAAAATAAGTAATTAATTGTAGAAAATTTATTACATATTATGCCATACAACAATATAAAAAACTATTTTGATAGTTTTTTCGTAAATTTCAAAATTTAATTTGGTACATAATGCATAAATTATATTTCTTGAAATATAAAATGTTTATTTATAATAGATAATTATAAAATGTATAGAAATTTTTTTTTTTCACATTCCAAATTTTGCCGTGATATTATTCAATTTTTCCTCACTAAATGCCCAAAAGCAAAGTTTTTCTTAAATGTTGGTTCTGGATTGGATAAGTGGTTTAAATGATTAGAGCTTTCAAATATATATTATTGATACAGTGCATTGTGCTCTATTTCCATGAAATATCGAAAAAGTGTGACCGAAAGTTCTATTAGCCTGACAGATACTTCCCTTAATTGCTTGTGTTTAGACCAGTACAGTGTTATCTTCTTATTGTTTACTTCATATTTCGTGAGTAAATAGCAAATAATTATGCGAATTATATAATATTTTGTAAAAAAAACTAGTTGGAACACATTACTAAACTCTCGTATCTTTTAAAAAGTTCACTTCATTCGTTTTCTAAATCTTCAAAGACTTATTCTTTTGTTATTTTAACTGAGTGAGAATTTTTGGTAAAGATGATAATAAAAAAAAATATTACACAACGTGATGATTAATAAACTATAGATCCATAGAAACGCGAGTACAGCTTTGGAAAACGAATGAACTGAAAATTAAAACAAATATTCACTTTTGTTTATGTAATGGGAAAAAATTTGATCAATTTGAAATCATTGCCTTTTCAATTTATTTTAAAATACACAGAACAAACTTATTTTCATTCTAGCTTCTGAGATCTATGCTTAAAATTTGTAGTAATTGACTACAGATTCAAAGTACCAATTTTGTATATTGGGACTTCTTGTGGATATTGAATAATGTATAACTAAACACTGTGCGGTTATGAAAGTGTTTATAGAGGAAGCATTGGCTTCTAAAATGCAAAAATTTTTCAATAACATTGTATAAATAATTAAAAGTTATATTGAAAAGTATGTAGTAGAATATTTTTAAAAACGTAAAATCTTTTTAAAAAAAAATAAACAGCGAACGGTATAAATACATGCATAAACATATTAATTGAAATTAATATTTTGTGAAAAATAATGTAATAAAAAATATAAAATTTTAACTTAGTTTTTAGATATTTTCCTAAATCTAGGATAATAAAAGATGAGGAAATGCATTAAATTAAGTGTTCAATTATAAGGGGAGGCCTCCTTGTGTCAATTTCTTACAAATTTATAAGGTCCCATATGATGATAAGAACGGTAGTCTTACGTCCTACAGTTCTGTTTTTTTAAAATGTGTATGTGACTATTTCTTCTTAATTCACACTTTCGTCATCTGGGAGCAGTTTTGTAACTATTAATTAACATTTCGCAAATGACAATTTCAACGAAAATTGAATTTTAAATTAAAATTTTGTCTTCAAAATAATATGGACATAGGATGCTGAAGATGTGTCATCAATAAAATAATGGAAGATATCAGAATTTCTAGTGAACCTTCTAAAAATTTGATTTTACCAAAATTTAATTTAAAATTATTGATTCGTATAAAAATATAACCAAAATTTCATTGCTGTTTTAAGCTGCTCACGCTTCATATTTCCTTCATTATAATAAACCCCTATATATCATTTTGGTTTAACGGATTCCAATTATTACTAAAAACAAACAGTCTTAATTTTAATTCCGTCGCTTAAATTTCCCAAATCCAAATTGTCCATTTATAAGTTGTAAAAATCCAAAACTGGCTCATTTAAATTTAAAAATAATAACTTCCTTTTATAATAAAACAGCGAACCTAATTTTTATTCCCCCGATGCATAATTTTCCCAAATCCAAATTGCCCGTTTAAAAGTTCTTAAAATTCGGAACGCAGTCCACCTTGATTCAGCATTTATTTTTTTAGTGGCCGCCATCAATAAAATGACCGAAACAAAACATTTGCATCGACAGGGGAGCAATTGGCAAGCACAGCACCTTTTACCACGTTTTATTCACCCCATAAAATACAGAAAATGCCAAATAATCGGCCCCAAAAACATATGCAAATAAGATCATCGTTCGTTCATTCGTTCCTCGAAAGTGTTACTTTTTGCAGCTTCATCAGAAATGATAATAAAATTCAAATTCAAAGAACGCGGAATCTCTTGAGACAAAATCGATTACGGATGCATACTTTTAAATCCTATTGAGAGTTTCTCAATAGGACCATAAAAATGAAATCGATGAAACTTCTAAAAAACATTGCATTTTTTATTGAGATAATAGTTTTATTATATGTATATATTATTATATATTTATATCGTTTAATTATTACTCATAAATTTTATCAGATTTTTTTAAATTTTACGTATATAATCATTAATTTAAGTATTAATAAAATATTTAATTAGGGGAAATAAACAATTATTTCATTTATTGATTTTTATATTACTTATTGTTTTATTATACGTTATAAGGTTTATTTTTAACTATCTATTCAAATTAGTTTTTAGTTTGTTAGCAACTATCTTTGTATTATATTCCAAATTAAAAACTAATTTTGAGGATAAGTTCCGATTGAGATTAAACTGTTAAAAATATTAATTGTGATTCGCATTAAATTAAAAAAATTCATATAAATAAGAATACTCGTTGAAATTAAGCTTTGTAATTTAAAAGTTTAATTTAAAAAATCCTTTAAGTGACATAAATCGTTCTAGAGATTTGTTTTCAGAAATCATCTAAAATTAGAAATGAGATTTCAATTAAGAGACTTTATTTAGGGCGAGGGTGTATGGTTGGTTAAGTAAGAAATCGTCAAAAACTTTTTGTGCAATTCCGTATTGAAAAGTAGACTTTTCTTCACGCAAATTGGTTCTGTAACGGTTTACTTTTCTTCACGGAGTGCTGAAATAATTAAAAATTTGCGCGCAAATTGTCACCAGTTTAATGAAAATACATATTGTTGTCAAAACCACTTCACTGAGAGTATTCTCATCTCACTCCAATAAACACACTGTCTTACTTGTACACATTGTGTCCACAATTAGAAAAAAAAAAGCCGCTGCAAACGGTTTTTATTTTTAATTATCGATTAATTGGTATTTTTTTCAGAATTACACAAAAAAAGCATTCGATACACATGTAAAATCGGTTATTACAGCATTCATTTACCTATTTTTACTGGCTGTCAAAATACATGTTAAATTCGGTCCGTAATAACCTCTATTTCAACACTTGTATCGAAATATACTATTTCCAAACTAACCGAGGCAAGGACGAAAAGAGCCCGGTTTCCTACTGTGCTTGGGTATAGGATGGGACGCCATCAAAGTATTACTTCACCCATTACCCATCAACTTTTGATTTCATCATTTGGAAAACAATCGTTGAATCATCCCTATAACTCAAGAAGTTGTCCATTCTACTCCAATTAGGTTGGACTATATGAAGTCGGCCAAACTTTCAGGCTCGACGACCCCTATTGAAGCATTTCTGTCTTCATCGTATCTCCAACATCTAAACATCATGTGTGAGTGTCTTCCTCATCACAGAAGCTGCATGGATCTGTATCTATTAATTTAAAGCGCTTTAAGTAGCTACCGTTATCATGCCCGCTAAAAAATGGGACTTTATTTTGCAGTCGCCAATTGTAATTGTATTTCAGGAAAGTTTTAAAAACTGTACGACGGGTCTTTAGAAATGTATTCTACAATTTAGTATGAGCTGTCAAAATGGATACAGAGAACAACGGAAGTCAATGTAATGATTTCGTAGTTGTTTTAGTGATCTTGGTTATATAAAATCGATCCCAATCCACCCATTGAAGATTTGTAACTTCGTATTGCCCATCTACAATACCAGAGACAATTCTACAATTTATTTTATTTATTTTGTGTATGAGTATTTGTATTACAATTATAAGAACACTACAATTTTAAATGTCAGAAATCAAATATACAGACCAATCAAACATTTGATGGCACCTTCATGATGGTTTCCAATATTTTGAGGTTTTCCTGAATATCCCAGTTCAGAGCATTAGGACCAAATATGTTCCATTGTTTGATGAATCGTTCCAAACACTACAGGGGCAGGATGGATCATTCTTGAAACAAAATTTACTCATAAGAAAACTGCATCTTCCGAAGTCGATTTAAACTATTTTGAAGTTAAAGCTTTAATTATCTCTCTATTAACTATCTCTACCAACTTAAAAAAAAAAGGAATGTCGGTTCAGCATCAAATCCGTCTACAAAGAGCTGTTTATTGTGCTAAGAAGGAGGAAATATATTATTTAAACAAATTAGTAAACCAATTGGTTTTCATTTTAATTTTTATTAATGTTATTTTAAAGTATTAAATTTAATACAAAATAAAATAGTTCTACTTATATAGGTATTTTATTAATTTAAAATTTAATTTGTTATGTTGAGAATTTAATCTTTGATAATTATTATTAACGAAAACAAATATATTTTATGTACAAAATTAATAAATCATACAATGCTATCAATAAAAAGGAAAACTTGAATAGTACTTAAAAATAACTTATCGTTGCTAAATTTCTTTGATTCGGATCACGTTTCAATAAAATTCTCCTGTATTTCAAATCCAATTTGATAAGAATTTGCTCGATTTCTTACGATTTATTTTATTCTATTTTGTGCGATACGTACAAAACAATAAATAGGTGAAGCACACTTTCGGAATATAAATCAGGCAACATTTTTCTCAGGAAATCCATCATGACTTTTCAAATTTCTAATATTTCATTATTACGTTTTATTTTGCTCGTCACCATTTTTTGTCATTTATCGTTCAGTTCAGTACAATTTTTCTTTATTATGAATTATGCGGAAATACAAGAAACATTAAGAATTGTTTAACAGATCCACGTGTCCAATAAAGATTATCCGTCAAAGTTAAAATTTTATTATAAATGTTTTAACAGAAATACACCAACAATTAAAAAAAGTCATTTTACAATAATATTGACAGGGTCTACAAATAAAACATTATTAATCACGAGTATAATAATTGTAAAAAACAGCGTGATAATAGTTATTTATACAACTAAGTTCATAAGATAAGGCAATATTAAACACTAGGGTCTTTTAAAGTCACGAGCGTATCAAGTGTCCGTGTGTTTAACAATGTTTATCGACTGTGTTTTATACAGTTGTTTGTCTTACTCGCATTGTTATTCTTTTTGTCTAATTTCACTGGAAGATAGAGAAAGCTAAATCTTGTGTAATATCATCCGTTAACGAATGATTTAAATTGAAAACAGTTGATGAAGTCCTAATTTAATAATATTTAAATTTAAACCATCCGATATAACAGTCACAAACATCCGCAAATTCAGTTAAACCATACACAACAAAACCGAAGTACATCTAAATTTGATGGATTTCTCTCATACTTTAATAATAAAGATAAAGCACATGTGCTTTAAAGAATTCTTTAAAGCTATAATGCTGAAATGCCTAAAAATTATTATGAAAATCTCATAAATTAAATTGGTTTATGCATGTTATTTAAAATTGATTAATGACACTCAAATTTGCTCTGTCAAAGTCCTTTTAGCACAAGTGCTTCTTTTTGTTATTAAAGAGTGACCTCCATAAACAAAATTCATCACTTTATATTAAAAGTTACTTTGATACTGGAGGTTTTACTATGAAATATTGACGAACATTATCTGACTCTTTTAGATTACAGTTATGGATTTTTATATTTAAAAATTCTGTTCCGAATTAATATTTTGTTCTGAACTAGAAACAAAAACAACATTGAAAACTATTATTCTATTATCAGAAATCAAAAGCGATTACCAAAAAAATCTCTTAATTTACTGAGTTAATTAATTAATTGCATTGAAATTAAAGTTTAACAAAATTGCAAAACCATTACACAGGTTTATTCGAACTTATTTTTAATTTAGGAATGTTCTATCCTTTTCCCGCATTACGCATTGAGCAACAAAGCAAGGTATAGTGTGTGGAACA
>JXOV01013642.1:0-10611 GCA_001014945.1 Clogmia albipunctata
GTCGCCTTCTGGCGTCTGATGAAAATCCCGCCACCTGTTCTCTGACCAGACTTAGGTCCTGTTCTAGCTCAGAGGACATTTTGATGTTTTTGAGGTTCGTNACACGCTGGAGCACTTTTTAACTGTTTGTACCGCCCTCCAGGATTACCGTAGGAAGTTTGGGGTTTGTCGCCTTCTGGCGTCTGATGAAAATCCCGCCACCTGTTCTCTGACCAGACTTAGATCCTGTTCTAGCTCAGAGGACATTTTGATGTTTTTGAGGTTCGTGGTAGCTATATTGCGTGCCAGAAAGTTCGTCTTTTCGGTCTGAGGAGAGACTGGGTCATTTTGTCGGTTGTGTGATTCGATTTTTGTTTTGGTTATTGTTTTGGTATGTCTCGATCTGCGCCATCAGCTGTTCTTTTGTTCTTTGCTAGGTCCTTCAGACAAATACTACTTTTACCATTGTTTTGTTTTTTCTAATGATATATGAGTATAGTTTGTAACATGGAAATATTGTAATATCGAATAATTGAATACAATAAATAGTAATAATAATAATAATTATGTCTATTAATGAAAATCCACTCAAAAATGCCAAATTTATCAACAAAATCATATATTTCTTCTTTTTTCAAAACCTATTGTATTTACATTTGTAATAAGTAATAAGTCCGTTATAATATATTCTGAATCAATTAGAGAGTAAAACACATGGCAAACATGGAAGTGCCATTATAATTTTAAATAGCATAGAAACTTGTCACATGCGTTTTTAAATTAAATCACAAGAGTAATAGTGTAAGTCTATGAACATACTCTCCACCTTCCTTCGCTGTATTTGGAGCAACTAGATGATCGGGCGAAATATTGGCACGTTCCGCCAGTCTGCCTCCAGGTCACGTTCAGTATTAAGTAAATATGAGGCCATAGTCCAATTGATATGCCTATTCAGTTATTCATAAAATTCAATATTCCTTTTGAATAAACAGTTCATAATTTAAACGTAACAAAGTTTTCTTTTTGTTTAAAAACGTGACGGGCAACATATGGTACAAAAGTTTTAACATTAGTATGGTCTTATCAAATGATAACAAATGTGACAACTTGGAAAGTAATTGAATCAAAATGAAATCCAAGTTATTTTTATTTAGAAATACTTATAAAGTTACAATGGATGTGAAAAAAAACAGTTTTACTTAAATAATTCTTTAATAAAAATAGATAAATAATTATATATTTGTCGAACTTCTTAATAAACTAAATTTACTACTTCCGTCTAACTTTTTTGTAATGATCTATTTATATCCTATGTCCCTTATTGTTCAATTATTCAGTATATTTGAAGAGCATATATGATTAAGAACAAATTAATATTTCTCAAAATAAATAAATAATATTAAGAAGAAACGATGTCTAATTTCGTTCAAAGCAGTTGAAACATTGTTTTCTCTTTTTCTCCTTTCCGCCATTATTTTCAAACTAGATTAACCCGTAAAATTTCACGGGCAGAATTCGAAACCATATCCATAGTAGACTCATAGACGACCCATTAATTAAAAAGTGTTTTATTTTAAAACAATATTGAGTACATTCCATTTAATTAAAAATAATTATTGAATTCTGTCCTCGAAGTAACTCAGATCCCTTAGAGAGGTTTTTGGTTTCACTTTCCATAAACATCCTCACCCGAAAGCGAATGATATGTTCGGTAGAATTATATGTTTTATCATTTAAAAGTTATGGAATCAATCATTATTATGAATACGAAAAACGGTTAAAAAATTATGTTTTATAAATAAATATGCAAACAATTCAATAATAATTGAAACGTTAGAATGTTTTCTTCAGATTTAGAAACACTTGATTTCACATTTAACATATTTTTATTATTTTATTGGCCTCAGGCAGAGACTTTTTTTGGGATTCCCAAATCATTGAGTAAATTTTAACCGTCTCGCATTAATATTATTATCTTCTGTCTTTCTCCATTTTCCTCTCTGCGGGCATTTTTCTAAAAAAGTAAAGGTCTGAAATAAACATTGGCTGGTCGAATGTTGTTCCGTGTACTCTTCACTTACGGGCTTGTTGTTAGAATGAGTAGAGAACATTGTGACGTGACGGACGGGCATTTTGTGTGTCTCTTTTTGTGTTCATTTACTTGTTGTTAGAATGAGAAGAGAAGAGACGTCATATAGCTACATTTTTAGGATGGCACAACATTTCAAAGGAACATGATTTGTAAGGCACAAAGTGTTGTGACGTCAATTCTCTTTCGCAAATATAAGGATAATATTTTAGTAATTGAACATTTCATACAAATTTGATAGTCTAATTCCAAATCAAACATAGTTACCAACATTGTTCATTCACAGAATTTGCAATTTATACATATTCGTTTACTACACTATATCATTTTAAAATGTCATTTTATTTTCAAATTTAAATTTTATTCTTAAAATACGAATAAGTCAGTATGCAGAAGATGTGTCCTCAATAAAATAATGACAGTTATTAGATTTTTAGTGAACCTTCTAAAATTTCTTTTTTTAAATTTCAAACTATAGATTTGTGTAATTATTAATACATATACTTTCATATTTTAATAATAAACTTGTTATGACAATAATATATAAATTTAATAAATTGGTGACAAGTAAGACACAGTGGTTTTTTCAAATTGTGCAGCAAAAATTTACCGTTACAAAACCAATTTGCGGGAAGAAAAGGCTACTTTTCAATACAAAAATGCACAATAGTTATTTGTGCTATAAAGGTGTCAAGTCAACTGTTTTTAACGAGTGAAACGAGTGTGAATCATTCGAACCGAAGGCAAGTGTTTCATCATTTCCGAGTGAAAAAACAGGACTTAACCCCCGAGCAGGACATAACATTTTTGCACTTCACTCATGAGCACTCAAATTTTTACAATCTCACATTAATTTTCATTAATAACAAGGAAAATTAAAACATTGACATGTATCACAAATGTTTCAAATGGAATCTTAAATTGTAAAGTTGCCGTTAGCGGTTGGAATTAAAACTAAAACCGTTTGTTTCCTTTAACTTCTTGGCAACTTCTAAGGCAAACGCATATTTTATTGCGATATGGAACATTTGTCAGCTTTAATTTATGTAAAATAAATTTCCATTGAAAGCAATATAAGGCTAAACCTATAATTTACTTACATGATTGTTAAGCAGATTTATCTCTGATATCAACGTAATGTGCCAAAAATCGAACAAAAATAGTCAAATTATATAAAGATGGCTGTTGAATCGGAAACAGGAGACGTTAATTAATTTACAACATGATCATTGTCGTTTGGGATAGTCGAGACCAATATGTTGTGTAGTTTAAGGGCAACAATGACGACCAAATTTTATTTTGAGACAAATTTGTTGGATAGTTTATGACATTTCTTTTACTAGTGAAATAAAAATTCAAAATTTTCACTGAGATCGATAAAGTGAAATATTACGAAACTCAAATGCATATCGAAAAGCGGATTTTACTATACGGGAGTGCAAAAAAATATAATTATAATTTCAACCAAATATTGGCGATTCTTTTTCATGGTTTTGCCCAATTGCAAATAGTCTTAAAATAGAAGATCTATTTTTATAGATTTGGAATGAAAATTTTAACCCTTTTGAAAATAACTTTCAAGTACGTATATATACGAGTAGAGGTAATTAATTTTATTTGCCTGATTTGAGTTCATCTCATCAACACTCTACTCATCTAACAACCTTTAGAATCGGAGTAATAACTCTAGTTCGTGTGCTCCACAGTCTTGAACTTCCAAACTTTTGTTCCGACAACTCGTTTCCTTATTGAAAGTCGGGCAATAATTACGATCTTTGGAGACATTAGATGGTAGCTTAGGAGCATACTGATATTAAAGAGCGTAATAAAACTAAACTTCTGCTTTGGACCATATTAATTTTGGTATTTAAAATAAATTTAAAAAATACTTTAACCAATTTAAGAATTGAATAAAAATGATCATTGTAAAAACAATTATTTAATTTTTTTATAAATAGGAATCAATTCGCAACTTGTTTTGGAAACAAAGACTATTATAGAACTCAAAAATATGCCATAAAAACAGTCGTCTACTTTATGTTATAATTTTCCTTCACAAAATAAATGACTTTTCAAAGATTACCAAAAAGGACTATTACGCTTCATTAAACTGATCAAATGAGCTTAGTTGGAATTCTTTTCCAAACAAATTACAGCTATCATGCTGTTTCAGCTCAATTCTCTTCTCTATATGTCTTTACTGATTTCTCTTCGAAAAACTTTCGATATTTGGAAATGTTTCATTTCGTCATTGGCAAAGTTGTTGTGCTAATGTTAATAAATTCTTTTCTTGTTACTCAGTGTAAAAGACTTTAACCACACTTAGTCAAAAACTAAAAATCGTATCTTTAATAAATTATCAAATTTTTATGCAAAATATATCATATAGTACAGAATATTGATAGTTTACAATTGACCACATAAATAATCTACGAAAATGTTTACTCAGCATGACAAGTAAGTCACAGTCATTTTTAATTAAATTTGATTTATTTTAAGGCACAATAAAAGATTTTGTGCATTTTCGGATCGAAAAGAACCCTGTTTTTACGCAAATTGTTTCTGTAACGGTTTACTTTACAGCACGCGTGCGGTAATAATATATTTAATTTATTTACACTCGTTAAAAACCAGTTGACTTTGCACCCTTGAAGCACAAATAACTATTTTGCATTTCCGTATCGAAACATACGATTTTCCATATCCAATTGAGTTTCGTAATGTTTCACTGTAAAGTCAAAATTTTGTCGACATTGTTGCCCTTAAACTACACAAAATATAGGTCTCGGCTTTGCCATTGGACCGTGCCTATATTTCAAATTAATTTGTGTTTCCTCTTTTAAAATTTTAATATTTACCGTTTCAACAGCCATCTGCATGTAATTTGGCTATTTTTTTATATTATTATCTACATTACGTAGATATCAGAGAAAAATCTGCTTGTAATGTAAGTAAATTATAGTTATAGACTTATTCATTCATGCTTCATTTTCTTTATTGTTTTATGCCAATGGCTATACAATATACCTAAATCTAGACTTAAAACTATGGTTACAGACTTATATTGCTTTAAATAGAAATTTATTTTATATAAATTAAGGTCAACATATGTTCCATGTAACAAAAAATAGGCGTTCTATTGGTTTTAATTCCAACCGTGAGCGGTAACTTTACAATTTAAGATTTCATTTGTTACTTCTGAATTTTTTTGTCAATTTTTAAATTTTCCTTATAAATAATGAAATTTTATGTAAAATTGTAAAAATTCGGTGCTCATGAGTCGAGTGTAAATAAAAATAAATAATAATAAAAAATTAAAAGAACTGTTTTTTCGGTTCTATATATTCATTTTAATAATTAATATTAAAAAATATTTTTAAGATATATTTTAATTATCTAAAAAACACTAAAAGAATGACTTCAACGTAGATCTGACTTTAACAAAAGAATCAAAATATTTTAAAACGGAATCAGTAAAAAATGGGGTGTAATGTGTTTGAAGCTTATCTTGTATTTATTGATATAAACATACTCTAAGAGCAATTGAGAACTGGTGCATAGGTTGAAAGCAAAAAATTATTTTAAAATTTAACGGTGAAGTAAAATAAGAAGAAAATAGTCTACAATTGCGAAAAAATAAAATTTTGGTTTTTTATCGCACATTTTGAAACCAGTATGGTCTGAAAACTTCTATTAGAATATCTTTGAGATGAGTTTTAAAAGCTTGAAGTAGAAATGACTGTTGTAAAATAGTTTAAACGTTTTATTTTCAGAAAGACTTCAAGTCTGCTTTTTATCAGATATTGAACTGAAATGAATGATAATCTAGAGAAAAAAGCTGTTGGATCGCATGTATTTTTAATTAATTTAATGTGATGTGCTTAATTTGAAGTAATTGTGTAGCGAAATTAGAAAAAAAAATTAATAAAAAAGTAAATGTTTAATTTTGGCTCTTTGTGATTGATCAACCAGACCAACAGATTTAGCGTGATTTTCTTAGTATTGATGATTTTAAGATCTTGAACATGTTTTTATTTAATAACTTTTTTAATAAAAACGTTTTTAATTATTTTTATATCAACTTTCCATTAGAAAAATATGAAGATTCTTTTTTCTATTGTTTTTATTCGATTCCCATTGCAGAAATGTGTAAAATTCAATGCTCGTTGTGAGTGTATTGGAATACGAAGGTAAAGTCCTGTTTTTTTACTCGGAAACGATGAAACACTCGCCTTCGACTCGAATGTTTCACTTGTTAAAAACCAGCCGACTTTACACCCTTGCTTGTAGCACAAATAACTATTTTTAATATTTTTGGCTTTAAAAATTCATAAAATATTGTATGAAACTAGTGAAAAGGATCATTGGTTTTCTTCTTCTGTACAAATGTTGTTCCAAGCAATAAGTTTAATTTTATATAATTTACGATAATGTAGAACCAAAAATAATGTACTTGTTCATTTCCCACTGCACTACAAGTGACATCATTCCTGAACAAGTATTATAAGTACACTTAGTCTTTTCTATTTACCCTTAGTTACTCACAATGTGAAATTAAAAAATGGACAAATCACTTTTGATTCCTTTTTTATTATTTAGATAATTTTTGTTACTAGTATATTGTGCCAAACAGTTACTATTAAACTTTATGTTAGTTTGTAAACAATTCTTCAAAATTTTAAATATATAAAAATTACTTAAAATTTTCAAAAACTCTGTGTTCTTAAATTATAACCAGCTTTAAACAACAGTTCATAGAATAATAATAAAACGTTGTGTCAAATTTGTCGTTGGGAAAGCGCAAAAAAACCTTTGCTGGTCCTTTTCATATAATTGAATATTCAAATGGAATTCCCAGAGCAATGCTTCGCCAATTGTTTTTTTGGAAGGGATATTACCAATTCAAAGCCAAGCCATATAAATTTGAATATAATTCGCATAATCCGTTTTGGAACAATGTTCGGCCAACCCCTTTTGAATATAATTAATTCAACTTTTTTTTTTGCTAAAATTATGGCCGGGCTTTGTCATGTTTTACGCGAATTCCCTTGCACTTTTTGCTCATTAATGCACTCCATTGACCATTCTGTAAAGTTACACCATGTAATTGCAGTTCAAATTTAGCAAAAGCATTATAGAATCTAATTGCCTTTGGACATCGTTGAACGACTTTCAATTTAATTAAAGTGCGACTGAAAACTCATAATCTAAATATAAAAAAAAATGTTTTACAGACGATAAAACTGCGGTATTGAAAATAATTCAAAAGATTTGCTTTTTTGCAAATTTTCAACAAGATTTTTTTCAATTTTTAGGAAATATTTCTTTCTCTTTTTGTATATATTAAATATGTATTTTAACGCCCCTTGCCTTGGAGCTATTAATTATTTATAAAAAAATATGAGTTTAACTTCATTCAACAAAGTTTGGCTTTTCTAGCATTTAACTTGACTCATCCATTCTTCGCCCTTGGATCCTTGGTCAAGGCAACAGTACTTCTTCATATGGTCCACCGTCACATTAGCTCCTCTACGAACTCTGTATCGATGGTCCGCCCCCTACTTGTTTCTCTCTCGCTCGATAAGACTTACGTTTCTTCCCCTTTGCAAATACCATGGAATTCGGGGTGTTTGAAGGGATCTGTAATGAGAAGACTTTAAGCGGTTTATTGTTGTTGTTGCCAGCATTCTATGTCTCTCATCATCAGAGTAGGCCATACGATCTCTGGGCTGTAACAAATTTGCTCCTCGTATTTGGTACTTTTTTTAACTGAATAGTTGATAATCTATTGTTCAATATATAAAGCGCGAAAAATTGGGTCGCTATGTCATAGTAGGCAGCCAGTAACTATCTTTGGAAGTCTAAAAACCCATATTTCAAATTATGAGAAAATAGTATAAAAAAATTTTGGAGCTCAAATAAAATATTGATGGCTATTGAAAACTGAGCTAATTATGCATTGTATATGATATTATGGAAACAATAGGAAAGCTATTAAAGACACAGTTACGGATAATAATTTCTGATAAAGCGGATTTTAGGCTAGTACGCAATGCAACTAACAAACGGCTCGACAAATTTAACCCAAAATCAGGGTTTTTAGACTTTCAATGCGAGCTACTAGCGGCCTGCTATGACTTCGCAACCCAAACTTTCGAAATTCTAGATATATTTTGGATTGTCTAACTACTTTCATCAATAGATTGTTCGAAGAATACCCCATAGCGGAGAAAATTGAGGGTGCGTTTATAACGCTGACCCATTCGGCATTTGCGATTTTTCGTTTTTTCGCGATTTCGCAAAATCTATTCAAGTCTTTGTAAATTTGCTATGATATGAAGTTGTAATCTGTTAAGAGATAAATTGTGTGTAAATTTGAAGTTCCAACGTCTTTTGGTTCCAGAGATATCACGAAAAATCAAGAGCGGTTTTGACCTTAATTCACAGTGTATATGGGATTAACGATCAATATTTGCTTTAAAACAGTCATCTTAATCGATATTTAAAATATAAATTAACAATTATTCAATTGCATTGTATGATTTTTATTAGCATTTTGATTGGGAATGCACAGCCACTATTCAGGAAAGATTGTTTTTTTTATAGATTTTTAATAAACAAACTCTTCACAGATGGATACAGAGAACAATAGTTCTGTATCCATTTGTGGCATTAAATAATAACATAAGATCCTATTTAAAAAAAAAATTGCACTCTCAAAACCTGTTGACATGCAAGCACAATAGAATATAACCGGATATCTAAACCGTTTTTGATATTTAGAAATCAAATTCGTAATAAATTGAGTCAGAGTATAAAGAGTTTTTACAATTATTATTTAAAATAAACCCAACGCCTTACTATAAATAATCAAATCATCTACAAATAAACAATTTGTTAAAAAAACTTCTTTTTGGTTACCTTAACAATAGATTGTAATGAACTATGTAAAAAATAATTGAACAATTTGATGAATATTTTTATTAGAAAAAATATATTTTCTTCGAATTCCTACTTATTCAATTGCTTTTGTTGATAAAGCCTTAATAAAAAAATTTATGTTAAATACAGATTGAGATTTCGAAATAAATCATAAACTTATTATAATAGCTTTAATTTTGCTACGGTTATAAACTTGTTGGTGTATTGTAATAACAATTATTTTTTATTCATAAAATGAATAGGAATACGTGATTCATTAATAGTTTTTTAATAAAAAATTTTTACGACGTCAAAATTACAAATTTAAAATTAATTAAAACTTTAATTTTTTATCTCATTTTATATATAATATTTATAATTTTTTTTGGTTAATTTATTTTGAATTAGATAATGTTGAAAGAAATATCATAATATCAGTATTTTCAATTATCGATTAACTGGTATTTTTCCGAATTACACAAAATAGCGTTCAATACACATATGAAATCGGTAATTACAGCACTTATTTACTTATATTAACTCGCTGCGTTCGTCAAAATATATAGTAAATTCGTTCTGTAATAACCTCTATTTCACAACTTGTATAGAAATAACTATTTTAAAATTGATTTAATAATCATATTATTTATAGAAAACGTGTGTGAAGTACGAGCTATTGGTATTTAATCGCTTCCGATTTAAAACCGTATTTACACCTGAGCAAGACATAATTTTTTTGCCATTATCTTAAAAAAATACAAGAAACCTTAATTAAGAATTACAACGGTCTCTATTATATCGGTTATCGGTCTCTAGACATTAAAAAATGATTAATTTATCATTCAAATTTGCGCCAGAATCTTGACATTGAAACAAATTTGTTTCTATAGATAGCGACTTTTTTCACTAGTAAAATAAATATTAAAATTTTCAAAAGTGTGATAAAGTGACGCATTATGAAACTTAAATTGATGGCAAAAAGTTAACTTTTCAATACGAAACGGATACTGTCTTTTGCTAAAAGTATATGTCTACTCCCATAGAAAAATTAGATTTAATATTTTTTTTGTATACTTTATTTACTTTTATTTTTCTTGAATCATTCGTAATGAATTTTACAAGGTTTTTGAGTAATTTAAATATGTACACGCCAGACAACAGAATATATACAAAAAACAGGTGTTAAAAGATCTCACACTGCAGGTTTTCTTTTTAATCTGCGGAAGCCCCTATCACGGAGGAGAGAGTGCGCCTCCAAATTGGTGTGGTTTTCAAGGGCAGCTTTGTAGTTAGATCGACGTTGTTCTGCTATTTCTCTAAGTGGCCTCATATTGGTGTCGCGGAGAATTATAGTGTTTCTGACAAACCACGGATCGCCGATTGCTCTACGTATCGTATTCGTGTAAAATGATTCAACCCTTGAAAAGAGACTGTGGCAACAGTCACCCCAGAGCTCAATACCATAAGTTAATATCGGTGAGATCACAGTCCTAATCAACAACACTTTCAAACCAATGCTCAATCTGGAACTCAGAATTCCACTCAACTCGCCCAGCNATGTATTAATTCGGCATCGATGTGGGCCTTCCATGTAAGCCTACGATCTAGGTGTAGTCCTAGGG
>JXOV01013647.1:251-18803 GCA_001014945.1 Clogmia albipunctata
AAATCTTATTTTAAGACAAAGATGAATCCTTAGTGGATAAAATAAGCACCAGGATAGTATGTAAATTAGCGAAACTCTTCCAGTATATTCAATTGAACTGAATGTAAATAAAAACTTATTTCGCTGGAAAAACTTCTGAGGGCTCTGGCACTAAGACGCATGGATTGAATGCGTTCAAATTTTGGCAGGATAGCCAAAGCCATTTAGGTTACAAGAAAGCTCAGTCAGATGCGAGCTAGAAACAGCCAAAATCCAGAAACACCCCCTATGCCATTTTGTCCGTATATGCCATTTTGTACATATTTCCCCTATATATTTAATTGAATTTCTACATAATTTAAAACAGTCGTTTAATTTAATTAGTTGATCAATAATAGCCAATTACCTAATTAATAAACAATAGTACACTCATTTACCATTTATCACAGAAGCCACTAATTGCATTTATCATCGCCATTAAAACTTTGTTCACGGCAAATAAAATCTATTTATTATCCATTTCGTTTCTATAAAAATAAACGATAAAAATAAATAAACATAAAATAAAGACGAGGACAACATCCCCAGTGATTAGGAAATTAATTGTGAAGATCTGAGTTTGTACAAGTCACTAGCCGAAATGACGCCGTAGCTGTTGGGCTTGTTCAGTTTATTTGTAGAGGAGAGGAGATCACAATTGGTGCGATTCATAAGAGATCTTTGGGGGTTGGGGTAGGCCGCCGATCTGAAGGGTTTGGGGTCCTCCTTCTTCAATGACGACTGATTCGAGGACGACGACGAGGAAAAGGACTGTTTTAGATTGCTCTGTCCCGCATACAAAACTTTTGGCAAATCCCCATTTCCTGTTCGCTCCAGTTTTATTTTCGACTGTGGCAACGTGACTAATTTTCTTGCTTGGCGTCCGTGACCGGATGACAAGAACGTATTCATCTCTTGTTTATGCTTCCGGATTTTATCTTCCAGTACTTTGAGCCGATTTTCATAGTAGTCCTGAGGCATGCCAACAGATTTTTGACTTTTGTACGATTGGTCAGTCTCTTTGGTCGATTTGGTCAGATGACACGGTCGATGTGATTTTATGGGCTTTGGTGCTGGCACTAGATTTGCCAAATGTGAATTCTCCAGCGGAATATAAGCCACCTTGTCTTTATTACTACTTTGGTCAGTCGTTTTTACATGGAATTTATTTGGACAATTAGTCGTAATTGTGTAGTAATGGCCGTCAATTGAGTGCCTCTTATTTAATGACACCATATTGTTAACAGTTCCCCCACCTACCTCCGATCCAACTCCTCTCTCCGGCAAACTGTCTTGGGACGGAATTTTATGCAAACTCGGATTACTTTTCGCCAACAACGTCGGATAACTACAATTGCAGTGCTCTGCAAATTCCTTTTCTTGCGGTTTCCCATTAATGGCTCCAATAATTCTGGTCGGATTCATTTTACTCCCTTTCGTGTACTTTACCTTCGAACCTGGCGATGAATTTTCAATGCAGTTTGCAAATTTGTGGTTGCCATTGAAATTTCCGTTATTGTTTCCATTTTGGGACGATTGTGTTGTTCTTGGCACGAGTCCTCGCACTTTGTTCTTCTTCCCAGTGCTACTTGTATCCTTCCTCAGAGGACAGCCCTTGCCCGAGGACATAATCTCATAAATTTTCGATCGGTACTCATTCACCGATAACTGGATGTCATCACGGAACGGAGTCACCACATCCTTATTTAGTTCGTTTTCATCCCCCGACTTCCTGAACCTAAAATAATAAAAATGGAATAGAGAAGAATAGAAAAGATGAACCCCGTCAAAATTATCAATGTTATACTAAAGTTAATACGGGCTCTGCTTTCTTTCTTTCTTTTGCCATCTGCTATTGTCGTCATCTTATAATCTCCCGGGATTTCAATCCGAGAAAACTCAATGAAATCACAATTTACGACTTTCCACTAATACATTACAAGTGGGGGTGCGTTCGTGTGTGTTTTGAGGGGGTGTATAAAAGAGGATCCAATTGTAAATCCACTCATGGGAAATACGCTCATTCTGGCCAATTACATTTAGCCCACCGAATTGCTCTTTTAATAAATCCCGACGACATACATCAGTTTAACTTATTTATTACTTCCGAAAAGCTTTAAAATGGGACATGATTTTCTTGAGTCATAAAATTGGGTGTTATAACAATAAAAATAGTACTTAGCTTGTGATATTAAAATCACAAGTAATTATACGTTGGGCAGTTTATGTCATGAAAAGATTAAATCCTGAACCCCATTTTCCATAAAATAATTCCCAAAAATATTTAATTTCCAATTTTGTACTTTGATACTTTTTTTTATGGACTGGTCTACTTCCTTTTGCTAAGTTTTAATATTGTAATAAATTATGCTTATGCTAATCCAAATTTGAATTGTCTTTTTAACATCCGGGTTTAAATTGTTAGTTAGGTTTTTTATGTACGAGGGAAAGTTAATAAGTAATTAGAATTCGAACCGTATTTTATTGCAAAAGAAATATACATTTGTTAAGAACATTCTTCAGTATTTTAGCCAAATAGGAGTGGTACTCGTAGTTTTATTTTAATCGAGTATATGAGCGAGCGTTTGGGCAGTGTTTGGAAAAAAATGAGTGCCGCGATTTCTCACTTTTGTAACAAGCATACAGTAAGACTAATTCATAGTCATATTTGGCGTACTTCAATCACATTCCAAATGGTTTTTTCATCATTTCGGGATTGTTGACAAATCACAAGTTCATTAAACCTACTAAAGTGCATAAACATTCGAATAGTGAACTGCAACCGGCTAATATGTTCCTAGGCAGAGAAATACATCCTAACCATAAAAAAAAATATGGATACAATTTACGATGGTTCGTAAGCTATGTTTGACGTCGATAACCTCCGATAAAAAAATGATAATAGGGCTTGAATATGGTGCAATTTTTTATAGATTCGATGCCGAATTAGAGAATAAATCAACTCCATTTGACGACGAAAAAAAATTCTTTCATCTATTCCCACCTCTTCCGTTACGAAGGCCAAATCGATCGAATTAGACTACGAACTGCTGTTCAATCTTCTATATTCTCTAGACATGATCTATTACGTCTACTTTAAGTATTTAATCTTTAAAAAAATCATTCGCTGTTTTGAAATGTGAGACGAATTAAGAGTTTAAAGCCTGTTTTGTAGACCATGAGAAAATTGGCATTTATTTTAAATTTCATACAGGAACAAAAAAATATAGAAACATTCTGTGAGACATATATATTAAAAAAATAATTTAAAAAATATCAAAAACCATTATCCTTATACTAGTTTCTAGAGACTTATTGACCCGCCCTTGTATTTAATTAAATCCTTAATTTAATGGTAAATTGTATTAAATATTATATATAACATTATCCAACTTACAAAAATGCCTACTTTAAATTACCTGATTCAATTGCAATCAATTTAAGTACAAGTTTGCAAGCAATTGACAGAAACTTTATTTACTTTCCAATTACTTTTACAAATCGTGCAAGAGTCAAACAGATTTTGTTTGCGAATTATCTATTTGTTAGCATGTTAACACACACATACCATATTTATCCGTCCCAAAAGAGACAAAAAGAAAGCACGATAAGGAAAGCCGAGTGCTCAGTAAATGTTTCAACGGTAATCGTGTCAATATTTCATCGAGCAATCGAGACCATAGCCCTCCTCCCATCCCCCTTTTTGAAGAGGCCTATAAGAAAAGCTACATATTGGTGCCGATTTCAACGTGTTCCTCATTCTCATTCATTCAAAGGAAGTAGGGCAAATTGCGGGAAATTTCGCTTCGGAAATTGTGGGTTAAATTTGGCGTAAGCACGATAAAAGTAAACATCTTTACGTATCGCTTATCCTCCTCTCCTCCATTCTCTGCTGTTGTTGGTTGGTCTACTTATTTATGGTTTATCGTTATTATTGTTATTGTTTGCACATTAAAATCGTTACAATTATCCACCTTAAGGCACACCAGCTTCTATTATCAACAACATGCCCATGGGATGATCTTCATTTTACGATAATGTTTCAAAATATTATTATTGAACGTATTTTTAGCAATCTTAATTTATTTTATCCGACATGTTTTAATTCAATTTAAACCTTGGTGCTTATTTTCTTTAACCCACTATCAACCATAGGTAATTGTATTATTATTATAATGCCTTGATGATTATAAACTAAAAAATGTGACTACATGTAGCCTCTATGAACAATAAAAATATCTAAATTTGGATGTTTCCAAACAATGACTATTGGACATTAAAAACATAAAAATAATATCTAATGTAACTATTATATGGAAAATTAAATTATTAAAAATTGTTCACTATGCGATCAAAGGATTTATGACGATCAAGACACTAACAAGATAAGACATCCATAGAATTCACGGTCGGACAACCCATGAGGCTAAAACCCTAACCTATCCTCAAACTAACCAATTGAAACCCATACTAACAGAACTCTTATAACACAATTATCAGTGACAAAACCGCGATTTGGAATATTCCACCAGTGAACGAATGAGGAAGACAGGCCAAATAGGAAGGTTGGTAATTTACGTCGTAAAACCAAAAATAGATTATGGAGAATCTCCTTGTATGTTTGTGAGCTAAAGCCCCGAGTGTGGTTCAAATTCTCAACCCAAAATAACATATAGTACCACATAACATAGTATAATATTAAAATTGTATTACATGTTTTAGTAAAAAAGATTATCTTAAGAACAAAAGACGTCATTGAATCAATAAGAATGACTTGTCTGACTTATTACGTCCAATTAATTCCATTAAAATAAAATACTTTATGCATTTTTGTTGGCATTCATCAATTTATATAAAAAGTTACTGGAGGTTTTACTGTGCATAAAATTTTGTATAAAACACGGTCGATAATCAATATTAAACACTCGGGCCTTCTTTAAGGCACTCGCTACGCTTGTGGCTTAAAACAACTCTTTTGTTTAATAATACCTTATTTTATCAACCTTTTTGTATAAATAACCATAATGGTACTCGTAACACCGCATATATAAACTTTGTTGCTTCAAAAGCTTAATATCATTTAACATGATAAATTTATATTTGTTTTTAAATAATTTTTATTTCAACCAACATAACTTTTTCCCCTTTGTAAAATATTTATTTAAAAACCCAAAAAAGTCCTATTACTTAACACTGCCCATATAATTAAAAATTAACTTGATAGATCTATTTGAACGAAGTTCTGTATAACTACTCGTAGTTCATAAAGTATTCCTCAAAATCCAAAATTACAAACTACATTCCCAAAAACTCTCCATCAACCCTCGTCGATATCGAATCAAATAACTTACCTCTCAACGAATCCATGTTTAAGCGCCTCCTTTGCCGTCAGCCTTTTCAATGGGTCCAGCACTAATAAGCTCTTCGTTAGCTCCACTCCATCGTCCGGTCCATCGCACAACAGCTCATCCAAAGTCAGCAGAATTTCTACAAAAACAATAGAATAGCAATACTTTGTCATTAATCCCACCAAAATGGCGAATGATAGAAATTATCAAGGAATAGATATAATTCTTCTGATATTATCGACACAATAAAGAGTTTTTGTCACGTTTGACATCCATTCATAAGCCATTTAATCCTCTTACAAATCCTGTCTTTGCTAATAGTCTTACTTATTGGACAATTAAATAAGATGGAATTTTGCCAACTTTTGAAACTTTTTTCTCCCTTCCAAGAATATTCAATTATTTTCGGTATAGATATCAAAGGCGTTATTAATTAATTCAGTCCAAAGTTGAAACCAAAAACTAAGCACTTCAGATGCTGTAAAGATCCTTTATGAGTAACAATAATTAACCCATTTATATCAAAAGGAAGGCCAATTTTGGGAATGCCTAATTAATTGAATATTAAGCTTTGAGGATTTTGGGGTTTAAGGAGGTTAATCTCTTCAAATTAGTCAAATTGACGAAAATAATATCTAATTTAATCCGGAAATATACAAATGACTACAGATAATACTTGTTGATTTAATAATACAACAAAAAAATTCTATTTATAAAAAATATAATCTATTAATTTTTTATGCATATTATTATCATTATCAACAACATATTATATTATGCGAAAATATGATAGTTATAACTTAGTTCTGCCTATTAAATAACATCTTGAACCTTGTTTAATTGGGTAAATCTGGGAGAGAAGCCATTTTTTTTAAAGAAGAGCTATAAATAGTAAAATTATACTTGTAGTAAATTAGATTGCTCTCAACCAGACCAATTAATTTAGATTATCATATTATTACTTTTTTTTGTGCTGGAAATTTGAAATTTGTCTTGAAAAGAATGAGATGTCATGCCTCTAACATTATTAGCAAAAAATTGCAAACATGTTAAAACACGAAAAAACACATTGATAGCAATCCAAATAAGAGATTGAACTAATTGTGCTACACCATGTAGAAGAAACAAGGGCCCTGTTTCAAATTAGTAGGGCCTCGTATAAAAAAGATAATCCGTTTGCCCTACTTTCTATCCGTTCTTCTTTTTAAAATGTGTAAGGTAGATTTTTCAACTAATAAAAACGGGAATTTGAAATTTCGGCAAATGGCGATTCCATGTTAATTGAATTTTAAATTGAAATTTTGTCTCTAAAATCACTGTATACACAGAATCCTGAAAATGTGTCCTAAATAAAATAATGACAGTTATCAAATTTTCTAGTGAACCTTCAACTTTAAATTTGAATTTTTACAAAAATTATTAAATTTATTTAATTTCGTCATGTAAAAATATTACAAAAATTTCAGTTTGCCGTAGTCCGGGGTTTAGCACAAATAATTACTAGTCCATCTTTTTATTTTTATAATTTTGTTGTACTCCCGTTAAGAGCTTTCAAATACACAAAACAATATACATTTGCCTTTTTCCCACCCTCAAAGGGAGTATGGCGTCTCTCCTCAATGACGTCTCACTCAAAATACCCCTAACTAAAAACCAAAAATATCCCAACTTTCATTTTATTCACCCATGACTTAATTGTTACAAATTATTCAGATCCATTCCCCACTTACAAGAATTACCAATTCAAATTTGCTAATTACACCATTCTTCGCTTGTAACATTCAAATGTATATTACTTTTCATGGACAAAAAACTGAAACAAATTACACTTATTTATTAACAAGGATAATAGTTAACTTTTTGCAGAATAATTTTTTATGAATACTCGTATAAATTTATTCCCTTTCCTGAGCATAAAAAGTCTCAGTGTTGATTGGGGAAAAGTTGTTCGTCAAGTGCTTCTATTTTAAATGTGAATTTTAATTAATTGGTTGAAAATGACATTAAATAAAAAGAGAGAATTTTTTTTAAAAATGCTTAATTGTTGAATTTCGGTAGCTTAACAACTTATTTATCGATTAGATTAACCTAAAAATCAAATCATTTTTGATAAATCCTATTATCGACTATTACATTAAAGTTTTATTCTACTTTTTTGCTAGGACTTTGAAATTCATAAAGTTAATACAACTTTTGATGGACTAGATATAACATTCCAAAAGAGGAAGTTATGTTAAATTATTCTGTAAGCGTACGTAAAATAAAGAGAAAATATGTTTCTTTAGCTATGAAATATTATGCCAAAGAAAAAAACTTTCTCATTTCTTTATTGAGACAGTTTATTATCTAAATTTAACAAAACTATATGCGTGATACAATAATCTATAATATATCTATTATAAAAAATAATAGTTAGACGATGTATAATAGTTACGAATAAATGTATAATGAAGTATTGATTAATAACAACCCGTTAAAAACTGTTAGGGCAACCCTATCGATAACGTGGGACCAACATTACCTACAATAGAAATCCCTAAATTAGGATCGCTTAAATATGAAACTGGTGTACATGGTTTCAATGAGCTCTTATCGGTTATAAAAGTGAACTTTATTAGGAGCTTATTTACGATAAGAGAGAAATAGTTCTCACTCACACATTTCCACCTGAAAGTGAATTAGTTTTAAAACAAAAATGTTTTACAAAACTATGACTTCTTTTTTACATAAACAATTTCTATGCCTATTTTTATTAGTCAGTAAAATATTTATCGTTATAAAATTTAGTGAGTTATACGTAGTTGTATCCAAATGCTCATATAATCTCAAGTGACCTATGGTCTACGATCAAACGGACTTCACAGGACTGTTAACACATTTTTACATGGTAACAGTATAAATTTTGAGGAAATTTAAGGATCATTTGAATAGAGCATTTTGACAAGAATTTCAAAATGGACGAAATCAAGCACCGAGCAGTCAACGAATTTTTTATGGTAAAGTGGAAATCATAACCAAACTAGTCAACGTTTACGAGGTCTCTTCACCAGCACTGAGCACTATTTACACTATTTACCATTTAATGGATTTATGAATTCAGGAGTGACAGTTTTACTGGAACATGGCGGCGGATGAGCGACAACGGCAATGACTTCAGAAAACATTGAATTAATAGGAAAAAAATGTTCTAATCGATCAGTGATAAAAGACTTAAAAATTGAGGAAGAGTCCGGACTAGCATATAGAAGTGTCCAGAGAATAATCAAAAACGAAATTGGGTAGTTAGAAATTAACAAAGTGGATACCGGAACTTCTTTCGGCAGTGGAAAAGGAACGACGGGTAGAAAGTGCAAGATCATAAACAATTATCTAGCAAATTGTTACTGGAGACGATAGTCCTTTACTTTGATCCAGCAATAAAATAGAGTCGATGGAGTGACGGCGTCTTTAAGATCTCGGCCTCTAAATGTAAAGAGCCAATGCACGCTGAGAAAGATTATGGTTTTGATCTTTTGGGATTATTTAGGAATCCTGTTGACAGATTTTAAAAAAAAGTACTACTGTCAATGGGATGAACTACGCTACCCTGATCTGCTGCGGGACACTATTAAAGAGAAACGTATTCTCTCCTAAAGTGTCCTTATATTTCACGACAAAGTGCCAGTCCACACAGCAGTAGTTGTGAAGGCTGCTGTCCGGGCTGCCGGTTTCGAAGAGATTCCCCATCACAGCCCAGATATGACTCTTAGCCACTACTTTCTGTTTTCAAAATTAAAAAAGGATTTCAGGGGTCGGAGGTTTTTGACGAAGAGTTTTAAAGGCCGTTTTGATGCATTTCCAAAACAAGGATTTAGAATACTTTTACGGCGGAATCAAGGACTTGATTCAGAAATGTACTAAATACATTGTAAATAATAGAAAAATAAAAAAGAATTACAGCGATATCACTTATAGTTTACGAGATTATACCACCAATTGGATACTACTACGTATAAATGATTTAATGTTCTATTATCATAACCATAAATACATTAACAAAACCTACATACATTCGTGATGAAATAACTCTGTTTCCTTCAATTGTCCCAAAATGTCATCAATTTGTTGTAAACGGAATAATACTCGCATGACACCGACCGAAACAAATCTGAAACACATGCAACTGATGGGTGCATTTATCATTGCCAAATTGGTAACATGTGGAATTTAGAGAGTGAAAGACCTATTAGTCGTCTCCGAAAGCTAATAAAACACGTTCATCTTTCCCAGACTACATGAAACGACATTTTAACAAGTTTTATATCCTTTCCACTGTTTCCTTTGTTGAACACAGCAATAAACCACATTTTATGTTAATCTCAAATTATTCAGTCAATTTGCACATGTTTTCGCACTTTTTGCGTGGTGCTACATTGAAGGTTGTACAAAAAATTGTGTATCATTTAATTTATTACATTGCATTATAAAATTGATATTATCAATTTTAAGCCTAAAATTATTTATTTTCAATCAGGACATTTCAAAGTCTAGTTTTCGAGAAAAGAGCAGTTTCTGGTAGGAAGTGCAGCCGACAACGCAAACAGCAATTCTAGACTAAATTAAATGATGAGAAACGGATGCCATTTCTATCATTATTTTAGTATTTAACTTTAAAAAACTTACCAAATTTAATCTTAATTTTTCATTAAAAAGCTTAAAAACAAATTATGTAAGCGGTTCCTCTTAAATGGTCCACAATCTAATCCCTATTTTTCGAAACAGTCTTTCAAAGATTAACTGACAAGTACTGTAATAACCTCGGTCACATTCGACGACGCAAAAAGTGAATGATTATTCCTGTCAACGCTTGGCGGCGTCGTCCATTAAAGAGACGTAAACTTTATCGACCGAATAATATCTTAATCCAGGAAGGTATTGCCATATCGAGCAAGAACTCGTTTATGCAAATAAGCCACATAAAATGTAAATTCCACTGCTTTCGACACGACTGCACTTTAATCACAATAAATACCGTGGAAAATGTCGGCGAAATATTCACAGATTCACATTATACTATTGAAAATCGATTTTCATATCGCTTTAAATAGGCAAAATGGCTTTAAATCGATCCATAACCATAAATTGGAGCCCACTCTCAGCAAAGCGCCTTCATTTTGTGGTGAAAATTACAGGCATTTGTATTCATACGATGTAAGCGACAAAGTACAGCATAAATTCTTATCTTTCTAGGAAATTTTGGACTCTCAGCACAGATATTAATTTCTAATAAAAAATTAAATTACCATACAAATTTCAGCCATTCCTAAGTTCATTTGGCCTTAGCGTAACATAATTTAGGCACGGAATTTACGGCAGATAATTTGATTATTGTTCATTTTATACCGAGAAGAAATCAAAAGCACCAATGAAATTTAAACAATTTAAATAATTTTCTTTTATGAAGATTGGCTCCCTCTTTATATTTAGAACCGTTCCATTTAAAGTGTTTTTTTTAGTATGTGCCAAAGGGTGCAAAGTCTGCAGCTTTAAGTATGAAACTTTTTAACGAAGTCGAGTATTTAAATTTTTCTTTCAATTCCTGTGAGGAACAAGGGGAGTTAATGGTAGACAACGTGTTAACTTTTCATTGATTGAACACAATTTTCATAGTTCAATTCAAAATCAATCTTAGTAACCAACTTGCTTCAATCACAGTATTAACAATTTGTATATGATTTTTTTGTAAACGAATACAAAAAAAGTCATCTTATAAGATCATTTGATTTTCAAATTAAAAATTTGTATTTGGGTCGTATAAAAATATAACCAAATTTTTAGTGTTTCTTGTATCGGGTGCACCACTATTATTTCTTTACGAAATTATTTTCTAAGAAGACATTATAAATTATTTTTTCTATACTCCACGAAAACACTATCAAAAAGATTTATCTTGGTTTTATCATGGAATATAAAACATTAAATCAAGTTTATGTAATGTCTGTGAAAATTATAATAAAGATATAACCAACTCACTGAACGTGATAAGTCACACATCTTTTCTTCTTAAATATTTGTCGTCATTAATCCTTTTTTCACACTTTGTTGTTTAAACACTCAAATTTTAAACAATTTTCTCGCAAAGACTTTTAATGTGGACAAATTCAAGAAAAAACCTATCCAAGGCAATACTCGTACATTATATCTATTAATGATAAAAATCTGTTGTTCAATAGGACAAACGATATCTCACAACTAAAATATATTAACATTTAAAATCTTATCAATCTTATTGTTAAATGACTTGAACAATAACTTAACTTTTTTTCATGGATTTTAAAAATACAGGTCAATGTATAATACATCCTTCGTTATTATCATTCCAATCAACTTCAATCGCTTAAATAAGGGTCAGTAACAACAAGAGTAGTTAAAAGTTGCTTACCTTTATTGGAGTTAGTGGTCGAGTTATTTTTACTCAGCAATTTGTTAAAGTTGACTAGAAAATTTGATCCAAAGTTCCTCTCATGGCCATCGATAGCAAGGAGGTCATCTTCCGTGGCTTGTGGAATAGCCTGAACGATTCTCTCAATTTGGTTGATTGTACACGAGCCGGGGAAAAGGGGCTTTCCTCGAATCATCTCTCCCAAGACACATCCCAGGCTCCACATGTCGATGCCCTTTGTGTATCTCTTACTGGCAATTAGGATTTCCGGCGCCCGATACCACCTCGTCGCCACGTAGTCGGTCAACGTCAAATCATTGTTCTCCAGGTCTGGACTTTGAATGTCTTCGTTTGAGGAGCTCTGAGTCGTCGACGACGAATTCAGTTTGCTTGGCGACGACGACGACGTTTTCGTGTTCGCCACAGATCGGGCCAGACCGAAATCAGCTATTTTGCACCGACACTGGCTGTCAATCAGCACATTGCTCGGCTTCAAGTCCCTGTGAATCACATTACCCGAGTGCATATACATGATTGCATTCAGCAGCTGATACATTATGTACCGCTTGTGGATCTCCTTAAGCACATTTCCCCGTTTAATCACATTGTGCAAATCACTCTCCATGAATCTGGAAAATTGCAATTTAACGACGACGGTTTGTTGTTTAAATAGAGATGATTACCAATATATTAACGTTTAAGAGCACAAAGGGGTTAAGTGCAGTTTAAGCTGTTCTAAGAAACTCAATTCAAAGTTTAGTTTCAAAACAAATATTATACAAACAATAAGTACTTATTAGGATTTAAACTATTGTCGTAAAGAAGGGTTAAGTCCCCACATTTGAATTCGATACAGTAAAATGTTAAATAATTATAAATAAAACGATAAAAAAAATCTAAAGCATTTAAAAATTTTAATACGTTTTTATATGAAAATCAAATTAAATTAATAAATCTTAACTATTTCCTTCATCCACGATAATTGGGAAAACTCAAAACAAATATTCATTTATCTTATTATTATTTTCACACTATGCACTTGTATTAACGGCTTTGTTGCAACTTAATTAAACGTAGCATTTAATATTTAATTTGCAAAAAATCTGTATTAAACAAACAATTGTGTAAGTTTCATATACATTTCGCGATTCAAGATTTTTGGTCCAATACAAAATACGGGAAATTACGAGTTCTTGCGATACTTGTGTTTTATAAGGGTTGGTTTTGATATTTCAAATTCAATCTAGTAACAAACTCGATTCACTTACAGAATTGTTAATTGGTTTTAAAAAGTGGTCTTAAAAACTCATTCGATTGTCAAGATGAAAATTTGTCTTTAAAATTATTTTCAGACAAGATCGCTAAGATTTATCGTTAATAAAATAATAACAGTTTACAGATTATTAGTGGACCATTCCCAAATTTAAATTTTTAACAAAATTGTTATTTAAACAACGTGTGGGAAAATGACTTTTCTAGAAGATACGAGTGTTTAATTATGTGTTTTCCAACCAGATTTTAAAAAAATTATTCAATTTATTTAATAGCAATTATTTTCCGAAAAATATTGTAAAGAATAAGGAAACAGCCCCCAGTACAAAACACACACACAATTGAGGAAAATTTCTGTCACGTGAATAGAACTTTTGTTTCCGATTTTTCAATATATCACGGAAATAGAAAACTATGCACAATCATCATTTAAACAATATTTAAGAAAAATTTCATTTTTGTACATTTGATAGGAAAAATTCAACTTAATTTGTAAATCATGGCCTTTTTTGTATTTGAACTTGGGTACATAGTACTAATTTAGAGGTTTTACACGATTTGTATTTATCTGCGGATATTGAATAATATATAACTAAACAATGCAATATTATAAGGCACTTTCTAGTGGAAACATTGGTGGCTTAAATGTAAACATTTTGAATATAATTGTATAAAAAAATAAAGAAATCCCTCTTTTGGAATTATTTTACACTTTTACAAAATTAAAAGTCTAATCAATTAAATATTATATATTCCAAATAAAAGAAAACTTTGAATTAAAACTACAATATAAGAGTCATATTATAATTTCAATTAAACTAACCAAAAAAGAACATATTAACAAAAGTTTAGCCGAAGTTTTAGATAAATCGAATCACTTGTAGGACATATTTACTAACAAATAACTTAATGAAAATATTTTAATGAGTAATACGAGTTGAGAATTATGTTTCCCAATTATCATCTTTTGAAATGGCTAAATTATTCATTTCGGAACACTTCACACAAACTGGATGATAAACTGAAATGAATTAAGGGTTTGAATGAAATTTGTCATAATTACTCGAACGAGAGATAAATGTCCATATTGTTGGAAGCCTTGTGTACGCTGTATAGTTGGATGATGTTGGGATGGTTGCGGAAAGCTCTGAGGAACATGATTTCTCGGAAAGTCCTTTGGGCGTCCGTTTCATTTCGAAACGCGTCAAAAATCTTCTTCACGGCCACCAGTTTGTTTGTGTTCCGGTCCAGCGCCTTCCAAACGATGCCATAAGCTCCACGTCCCAATCTCTGGAGAAGGCAAAAAGGCGAAATTAACATAAGTTGGGAAGTAGAAAGTAGAGAAAGGGAGGCAATTAAAAGGTTCATTTACCTTTCTAATTTCAAAGCTTTTGGCAATCACATCGTCAATTTCAGACATGTTACACTTTTCTTTACTTTTATGCATGCTGCTGCGAGCCCAGAGAACCATGTGCCACCCTTGCCACAGAGTCACAATATGCTTTCGCTTTTGCACTGTCTTCGAGGAGGTATTATTTTCATTGGTTTCGTCCAAAGTGATATTTTCCTTTTTATTATCGTTCAATAAATAAACACGTCAAAATATATGCTCGTTGTCTCCGTCCAAAGTGTTTATGCTACTCTTTGCCCCGCCGATTGTTGCTAAAACACATATTATTACGGTTTTGTTAAATCGATTTTTATTAAAGTTTATTCATTCGTCGGGCACACACAAGGGCTCTTCCTTTATCCCTTTTTATGGCTCCTCCTTTCTTCTTCTTAAATCGAGTCCATTCAAAAACACTTCACGCATTCAGCAAATTGTTGTATAGAAGAGGAAAACTTTGCCCATTTTAGCGCAATCAAAAGAAAAACTATTTAGCAAACAATTCGCGAGACAATGGATATGACATTAAAAAATAAGCTAAAATGTCACACAAAAACTATCTTTTTGTTTGGCCTACTACTATGACTTGGTTGAGTAACATTTTTGAAACAGCCGCCCGAAAATAAAACTAAATTAAATTTAAAATCCGAACAAAACTTGGACAATTACCAAGGCTCTCGTTTAAACGGCAAATGGAAAAGGACTGCCAAATTACAGAAAAGTTTGTTATTAAATTTACCCGGCAAACACAGCACCCCTAGCAACCAAGTAACCATTGCAACAATTACAACAACAACGCCCAGCACGACGTGTTTGTTTTGAAAGGGAAAACGAACGGCCTACCGCGACGTGGTTTTATATCCACTGTAATTGATTTCAAAGTTCCTTTATTTGTTTGCAACTTGCCAATTAACAGAGCTTGACTAAGTTTCTTAGATGCTTTATATAAATAGCATTTTAATCAAATTAACAATTACGAATAAATAGTGTGATATGAATATCTAATCGCAACATCCGTTAGGTTTTAAAAGCTCCTGCTCTTGTGTTAAAGCTGAATAATTTTTTTGCTATCGTCTTCTAAATACATAAAAAGCTTAATTTTAACAATATTTGACATAATATGTTATATGTATGTAGTCGCATTGGTAAAAAAGTTTCACTTTTGTTGTTATGTTAAAATTTAAGATTCATTTCTTTGATTGAATTTTGTAATGAAAAAAAAAACAAAAACATAATCCTTTATTTTTTCCTTAAATCAATTTAAAGAAATTGTTTGGGATTGGATAAAAATCATTTACATTTTTTTTGTGATAAACATAATATTATGAAACATCAATTTTATAAATTACTATATTTTAAATGTGAAATATGAATAATCTTCTCTAATCATCCTTCAAATTTTTGTTCTTTATTTTTTATTATTAAACTTGTCTCAATAAATTTAATTAAACATATTCAAAAGAAAATTTAAGTACCACTATCTTGCTACCCAAACTGTAAATCTATTCATATTTTCAAACTTATTATTTACAAACAATTTTATGGTTTCCTATAAAAGATTTAGTAAGCATTAATAAATTAATATTAAATTATTTTCTCCTACACGTGTCATATTAAATTAATATCTATTTTATTATGCCCAAAATAAATATGCAAATCAATAAAATTGATTTTGAATCAATATTTGGAAACATTTTATGAAAAATATTTGTATTTTTTCAAACCGATTTAAAAAAATACTAAGTATAAAATAACAATAATCTTTTTTTAATTTCAATAATTAGTAGTTAAAATTCGAATCTATATAAAAATTAATGAATTTCGATTAACATGATATTATGTCGTCTGATTATTTTTTAATTTAACACTAATTTATAAATTGTTATCTTTTTACACATTCAAAGTGTTTTGTCAATAATCTATCATTTCCTATAATTTTTTTGCACTTTCATATCGATATACTTTTAGACATATCGTTTTGAGTTTCAGAATACATCGCTTTATCGCAAATGTGAAAATTTTGAATTCTTCTTTCACTAAAATTGTCATAATTTTCGTAAAAATTTGCTTGAAAGTCGAAATTCTGCCCTCATTTTGAACGATAAATTGCATATTTTTAATCCAGACCGTTATATAGAGACCAATAACCGGTCAAGTGGAGACTGTTTTATCGGTAAATATTTTTCAATTAGTTTTTTATCTTTTTTGAAGGAAATTTTAATTTAACAATGGAAAATTCGCCTAACTGTTCGTTTCACATTATAAAAGATCAATTTACATCCTTGTTGCCCAAATAACATTAATGATGTGCAGTTAAAAATAATAAATACATATTAAAAGTTAAATGATGAAATATTGCCTCCTGTGGTGCCCTTGTTGGGATGAAAAGGAAGAAGAAAAGTTAAATGAAACTAGTAATCATTTTTAAATTTTATTGATTTGGCTACGAAATGGTCATTAAATAGATTAAAGAATTGATTTATTTAAAAATAATCATTTAATAAATTCAAATAAATAATCAAACTCACACCGGATAAAAAATCTACTAAATGTTGGAAACATTTGTATTGTTTTACCGGTATTTTTCGTCGTTACAGATTTTGAAAATAGGTTTCCGTTACGCAGCTAATCTTTAATTTTCTGCTGCCACTTTGCTGTCAATTCTTTTGTTGTCAAAATTCTAACCTCTTGAAAAACGTGAAAATTAATTTTGTAAAAATAAAAGATATGGCTTCCATTGATGTTACAAATTTCGTTGCGAAGAAAGCGGCCAAGAAGCGTTCTAAACCAGAAGATGAAGAATCTGAAATGGTAACTTGTGTATTATGTTTATTATTTGTGTATCAATTTTTCACAATATTTTTCCAATGTTTTGGTGGTGGACGAAAGCGGAATCGAGGGAAGGGCAAAGCAGGAAGGAACAGTGTCCAAAGCAAAGAGAGTCAAAAAGGCAGATTCACAAAAGGTGTCCGTTCCGATCAAGAGGTAAATATATATTTTCAACTATTTTTGGGTTTGTTCATTACAAAAGTACTTTAACACTTATTTGGTGATAACATTGGTAAAATCTCATTTTATGTAACAAAATTAGACCTTTCTAAAGAAAAGGTTCAAAACAGGTCAATTGAAATATTTTGATTTTATAATTTTTATAGAAATATTTTCACATTTTAAATTTATTTTTATTTTATTTTTTTACATTTGGGACAGGATATCTTTAGTATTCTGTGCTCTGGAAGCTTAATAACTTTATAAGGGTTAAAATCACACCCTTCCGATACACAGAAACTGGGACAAATAAGCTTTTTAAATACAAAACATATTGTAGTCTTTAGGTGCTGAATTAGTCCATTTTTAGAGATATTAAAAATTTGAAAATCCTTAAGGGTTTAGAGCAGCCTTTGCTTAAAATTTACTTTAAAACAGTCCTTAATTATGAAAATTTAAGATATCTGTCTTATTATTGATTAGTTTATAAGTGGAATAGATATGATTTTTTGAAGATGTCAGTAGTAACAATCTGGGTTATTGGAAGTTGAGACAGTTGTACTGTAGCTTCGTGTGTTTACCCTAAAGTAAGCGGGTGATTCTGCTTAAAAAATTTGACTTAAAGATAACTTTAAGGTAAACCACATTGGAATTTACCTAAAATTATCACAAAAGGCCTTTTAATGCTAGAAATTGTCCGCATAAAATTATTTATTTTATAAAATTCTTTGCGTTTGAATGTCTTTTTCAAATGTGTTGTATCTTATTTGAATCCCTTAATTTGCGAGTACAAATATTTTCAATTTTTCCTACAAGCAATTTAGTTTAAGTAAAATTTGTCGATTGTTTTATATACTTCATTATCTTTATAAATGAATTTTATAATTTTTAAATTAATATTTCAAACAGTTTTTCATAAATCGTCATTAGACGTAGACGAGGCAATTTTTCTCATGGTTAAGTTAAGATGATCATATGATCCTATTTAATATTTTTAATCACTGTTTTAATCCATTTTTATCTTAATAAACTCTCATTATAAATTCACAAATTTTCATAATCCTTTCACCTAATCAGAATTTATAGATAAAAAATACAGTGGACGCCGCTTATTAGGA
>JXOV01013652.1:0-10812 GCA_001014945.1 Clogmia albipunctata
TCGACCTTGTTGTATAAATAACTATTTTGATTCATTCCTCGTAAATATATACTCCAAGTTTAAAATACACGCCATGATTAGTTTGGTTTTTGACAGATACAAACGGTAATAAGTGTACATTCCGGGATTGTCTTTTATTCGGTCTTGGATCTCCTGGGTACTTTCTTTCCTTCAGGAGATTTGGCCTTGCTTTTAATATACAGAAAAACCATTTGCCTATAAATGGTTAACAGTATTGACTGTTTCAAGCAAATCTGGATCATCAATGACGTTATTAAAGAGCACCTGAACGACGTCCTTGAGACGGTTCTTCCCGATCAATTTTTGAAAATGACCAATAATTACCGAAAGAACTGCTTTAAACGACCTGACTCTTTCGACATCTAAAGCATTTTATTGTATTGACCACAATTTTTACATTTCGAGTCCTTTAGAGCCCTTTAAACAACTAAAGTTAAAACAAAGTCTTTGCTCGTATTAAAAAATAAAAGACAATCGCCGAAAATACAAATCACTTATTACCTCTTTACCAATACCAAACTAATGAAGCTATGCATTTGAAGCTTAGATCTATATCGCTTAGGACAAATTTATTATTCGACATCAAATGTACTATGGCTTCAAAATTTGAAAATTCTCGATACTTTTTGAAAAGACCTCGTACCGAATCTCAAATAAATTATCAATTATTTTTGCACGAGTTTTCATAATTTACGTTATAAAAAGGTAAAAAATTTAAACTGATTATTCTATATCCCTTTAAAACACCCCATTAAATGAAACTGAATAAACTAAATAATAAAAGACCAACACTACACACGCACATTGAAAGATATATAGAAACACACAATGAAGAACACCTCAAACCAACTACTTTTCTAAATAATAACCAATTTGGACACACATTTAACAGAGACAAAACGGCAACTCCAAAATGATGATTTCTTTGGAGCTTCCAGTTAACACACAAAACTAACTAATGAAAATATAGAGCCTAGCAAAAACCCAAATAAAATCCATGTAAATTTTGTCAACGGTAAAACAAAACAAAATAATAAAGGAAAACCCATCAAATCGCAAAAATGTTTCATCGTGTTATCGCTTTTCGCCATTATTTACTTCAATTTTTTGTGTGTATGTTTTTAATAGTCTTTTTGGGAAAACTTCAAAAAATGGAAAACCAAAAGACATCTGTCCAAAGTCAAATTCATACAACACTTACATCCTTCCGCATTCTCGAGACGTTGTTGCAACTCCCTAATCACACTCTCTTTGCGCTTCAATTCGCCGACCATGGAGTCGAATCGTTGACGGGATTCTCGAAGGTCCCTAAAAAATAAATACGATTAAAATAAAAATCTTGAAGCAATCAATTATACTTCGTAATAAATATCAAATAATTAAGTTTGTTTTAAATTGGATAAATTATCAAAAGAAAATGACAGTACATCGTTAAAACGTGATGAAACATAATCGATCCTTATATGTATATATGTACAAGTATTGCTCTTAGTGATGGTTAAACACAATTTCTTGACAATGGAGACGATGACGTTATTTGTCTGAATTCTTATGTTCAGCGGTTTAAAAAATGTCAGCGCTTGGCAAATTTTAATTATTTTTTCTATTAAACCAATTTTTTTTTAATTTCTTGTTATTTTAAATTTGTTAGATCATGTTAAATCAATAACTCATTAATGGATTGTTTGGTCCAATACAATATTAAATCAATACTTTATTTCAAAAGTAATTTAGAACCTATCTTTTTGGATTAACTTTTAACATTTCTATATCAAGAAACAAAACTCTTTTTCTTTATATCAAAACTCAACACAAAAACTAGATTCATAAATTCTCAATAAAATAAATAATTGTAGTCCTTACGTTTGTAAAACAATAAAATTTTTGGGAAAATACACATGTTGAGATTACAAAAAGATGAATATTAGTTATGAGACAAATATTTTACCAAAAACCAGAGTGGTTTATAGTAAAATTTAAATACACAAAATAGTAATTTTAACATGATGAGGAAAAAATGGGCCATAGTTAAACACGATTAAAATTCTAGACAACGAGCGAAATGAGTTTGTTAAAAGATTCGAGTGTTTAATTATGTATTTTTCCAACTAGTGTTTTTTACAAATTTTTACACAATTCGCTTATTTATTCGTAAAATATTAAGATAACAAAAGAAGACATCTCGATACGAAGTTAAGAGAAATCAAGCGAATAGAACTTTCGGTCCCAACTATTTGATATAGCACGGAAGTAGAGCACCACGCACTGTATCACTGATTTACCCGTGTCAGCTTTCATCATTCAAACCACAATTAGAAGCCAGAAATAACTTTAATTTTTTTTTGCTTTCATTTAATGGGGAAAAATCAAACTGATTAATAAATCATAATCATTGCGGAGGTATGAAATTAAATAACCAAATACTGTGCGGTTATGAAGAAGCACTGGCTACTAGAATAAAAATAAATAAATAAATTTTTCAAAACAATTCAATAAATATAATTTTAGATTTGAAGAATTTGGAATCGAAACTAATTTGTTCTATGTTCTAGTCTTAAAATAGTTCCCAATTTCAATTTTTCTTCATAATTGTCCAAAATCACACGTTAATTCTGGTTTCCAAATATGATATAAATGATCACTGATCATTCGAGTTTATTAATGAAACAATTGGCGCGCACAGCATGCAAAATTCATACAAAAAAGACAGTTTGCTTTGTTTTCAACTCTGTTTTAAACAAAGTCAGCTTTAAATGTATTGTGTCTGGAAATTACCAAATTGACACGTTCGCCATCTGGCATTAGTATTGGTTTTGTGTACAAATATATTTTTAATATTATTATTTCTTTACGTTTTCTTTTAGCACTATAGTCGTCTTATTCTGTATTTCATGTTTTGTGAAAAAAATAGCAAATAAATAACTGTATTTTATAAAATTTTGTAAATAAACTAATTGGACAACGCATAATTAAACACTTGTATCTCTTAGAAAACTCATTTCGCCCGTTTTCGAGAATTTTACATGAATTTAATTATTGGTCCACTTTTTCTCCGCGTTGTTTAAATAACTATAATAAATATTATAATTAAAATAAACCCCAACAATCTTACTTTTGTGATGCGACCAGATCCGCGCTCGTTCGACTCAACTCCTCGGAAATGGCAGCTTTGGCTTGGATTTCACTTTGGAGGGAACTTTGCAGATTCAACAATTCCATCTTGTCCAATTTCTGGGATCGGCGGTTACGCCAATTCTTATCGGACGCATTCTGATTCAGAGATCCTACAACATAATAAACGGGCATTAAATAAAACATCTAGACCGAATTAAATGAATAAATAATAGCTCACCTGTATGCTTGAGATATTCCAATTCCTCAGTCATTTTAGTGGCGAGCGCCTGCAAATAACCTCGGGCATCCTTTTCATCCGAAACCCATTGAATTATCTCAGAGATTTGCCTCTCCCATTGGCTAATGGCTTGTCGTTTCGTTCTACAAGAAAATATACAACAGACAATTCAATTTCAAGATTTATAAAAAGCATCAAGGTTTATGTGCGAAGGAAGCGTTATGAATGATTGATTACTAAATGAGATTCTTCTCAAAAAACGTTCTACCAGTATTTAATAAATAACCTTCAATAAATTATAAGAACCGTATTGTGTTTATCATTTTTAAATTATAATTCAAAATAACCAATTAATTTAACTGGATGTTACTTTGATCGATAAGGCATTAAAAACACTACGACCCTTTAAAAGTCAATGAAGGCAGTGTTTTAAACAAGGTCCTAGTGTTTAATAGTGATTATTGACCGTGTTTTATACAAATCTTTATGCATTTTTAACTAAATTTACACAAAAACTTTTAAAAAATCATTGTTAGACATTCAAAATTCCTACACAACTATTTTTTGTTACTATTTCTCTTCCGAAATTTATCGGATTAAGGAGAGAATTATAATTTTCGATTATTAATTTCAAGTATGACATAATTTATGAACATATTCTTTTGTTTAAAAGGATTGTTCTTCATTCGCACAATTACTTAATTACAAAGGAAATTCGATATATTCATTTCATAAAATTTTCCATTTAATTTTCAACCATAAGTTAATTCTGTATAGTGTTTCATTACGAAACTGACTTTTATAAGAAATCGATGGAAATCGATCGCAGACGTCAAGAGTTTTGAACTCTTTACACTTTAATGATAAAGAAAAAGCATTTTCCACTAAAATATCTGGTAACTGACATTATTTTTTTTGAAGACGGATTTTATGGTTCCTGTCTGTTTATTCGAGAAAAAAAAACATATATCCAGTGATTTCCAAAGCCTGAGAAACTTTGATAAGAAAAAACAAATAATTACCAGATTTCGGTCAAATTCTCATAAAGATTCAATAAAAAAAGAAAACCATATAAAAATTTATATTCCTGGGTCGTCTAAAAACAGGTTTGTTGATGTTTCTTTAAAAAAGGCGTTTTATTCTGTCAATAAAGTAAATTGGCTACCAGATTTAATTTAAAAATTTTAATCTCGAAAGTTTCCGGAAAGTCCCGATTTTTTATACCAAATATAATCGGGACAGAAACCGGGACGGTTTAGTACTAATATGGAAAACAATTTTTAAATAAATCAAAACTCACCGTAATTCCTCATAATCACTATCCATTTGCATCCTTTCGGTTTGCAGTCTTCTATTGCTTTCACTCAGTAGCTCTAATTCACTGATTAACTTCCTGTTATCATCCAGGAGGATCTTCTTCTCTCTGTCATGCCTCTTCTTCAGCTCAAAGATGGTCTCCTCGGAATCGGTCAACGACTCCAACCGACTCGACTCCAACTTCTCCCTGGCTAATTGCAACTCCCTTTGCAGGATATCTCGATGCGCTTCAGATTCCGTCAATTGCTCTCTTAGAGCCGCCAACTCGGCATTAAATCTCGACTGCTGTTGATTGAGTTTCTCCGTAAATTGCACCTCCAATCGTTCGATCTCCATTCGACTAGAATCTGAAGAGGAAAGCCCTAAGGAGGAAGAAGATCCCAAATCGGAAGTAGATCTAGTTCGCATTTGTTCTTGTAGTTGTCTACAAATCTCCTCAGATCTCTCTCGTAACTTCCTCTCCTGAGCTGCTTCCGCCGAGACATCGTCAATCCTTGTCTCCAACTCCCTTTTACTCTTGTCCATCTTCCTCATGTCATTTCGCAAAGTGTCTACCTTCTGCATTGCAGTTTCTAACTCTTCTTCCTTGTCTCGAACCTGTCTGGACAATTTCTGCTTATGATTCCTCAACTCTGATAGTTTATCCGTCACTTCTGCATACTCCTCCATTGCCAATTTCCTCTGACTGAGCGCATCTTTAAGTTCTTTATCCTGCAACTTAAGTCGATCCAAAGCATCTAATTTCTCCTTCACCAAATCCTCTTTATCCTGTTTCAAAAGCCTAATCATCTTTTCCAGGTCTTTCACCTTCATTTCCAACTGCCCATCGATTGAATCCAGGCTGGGAATCCTATTCTGTGGCTCGTTCCTTTCGAAACTCTTCAACTGACTCTCCAACTCACAATTCCTCTTCGTCAGCACGTTAATCTCATCCTGGAGTCGTCTCGTACTGTCCGGACTGAGCCTCTTCTCCTCCGCTATTATATCACCTCCCGTCTTTGCGTTGGGAACATCCGCCATTCGACAAATTTTTCCCAAGTCCGATAAACAACTATTTCGCGTAAAAGTAAACCCAACAAATGGCAAATGATGACCGGTAAAAGCGGGATTCGCTGTTGGCGGTACCGCTTCTGATGGCCTCACATCTGTGTCGTCTACGTCGAAATTGGACGTATCCGTTGGACTGGACACTTCTGGAATATAGGGCGCCTGACCAAGCCTAAAAATAAAATGAAAAAGATGATAAAATTTAATACTAAAAATAAACTAGAGAACAATTTAAAATTCCGGTTTTTAATTTGTTTCTTAAATTTTAAATATTTATTTATCTTAAAAAGTTATTCACAAATAAATTTTGATAAAAATTATTCTGATATTACTTATAACGCATATAATAATAAATCAAGTCATTATAAGAATAAAATATTGCAGTTTTCAAATGTCCTAATTTTTTGGATATTTAAAGATTAATTCTTTCTTATTAGTTATTTATACAATAAGATAAGAAAATTGCATTATTCAGTAGCGAGTGTTTCAAAGAAGTCCCGTTTGTCTAATAATGCTTATCGATCCTGTATTATATAAAATTGTGTGCAGTTTTAAAAATCATAAAGATAATTGTCCAGGTGTACGAAAAAGTGTCATAAGTTGTATGGTGGCAGCCATACGCCCAGCTCTCCCTACTTATCAGCAATTCTGACCCTAACTAACTTATTGCTATCCTAATAGCAGTTTCCTTAAATAATCTGGGGAGCGTTTGGATAGGAGAGGATATAAGTGTTATATAATCCGCCATTCGCCACCGTACACGAGGGCAGTATAGGTCTAGCCACTTACAGGATAGGTTCAGTATTAGTAATACGTGAGGTTAGGAAGAATAATTTATTATTCATGGTCTATAGAAAACATGGAAATAAGTTATGAGTGTAATTTCTCCCTGCTCTTATAGTCCTCCGTTAGACAACTCATAATTCGATAGCTTAGCATTATTTGTTACTATTATTTTAATTATTTATCAAAATTATTATCACTGCTTTTCAAGTTTATAATAAATGAAATAACTCATGGTAAAATGCCCCCCTTAATCACAGGACATTCCCGACGAAAGACGAGATACCATCTAATATGTGACGGCACTTGATAACTCATAATTTAATAAATTTACAAGCACAATTTTGATTCACATTTTCTTTATTCGCTTTGGAATTATTATTATACTAATTGTTCTAATAGTAAAGCATATTTGACGTTGAAAAACAAATTTTAAGTGAGTCCTCTTAATTTACGAAGTAATTTAATCCAATTTTTTTAAGGAACGCTGCATAAATTGAATATAACAATAAAATATATACAAAAATTTATTTTGGTTTTTGAAGACCTTCCTCAAACAGTAGAAACAGTGGAATCGCACTGATTAACGGTCAAAATCGAATTTATTAAGAAAAACATTTTAATATATTTAGTATTGGAACTAATCCATACAAAAATAAGTATTGAAACTATTATTTAAATGCTTTTTATTATAAAGTAAAACTGTTCCATCACAAATTTTGAGTTTTATTTCCAACAAGTTGTCATCGAGTGACGTCACAATTCACAGCCATTTTCAAGACTATACTACCTTTATTTTATCATATTATACAAAGGAAATAACTCACCTAATCGACTCCCAATCCACCCCCTCAAACCAGGGATGCCTCTGGAAATCGGCAATTCCATTCTGTCCTAGTCGAAATTCCGGCGCACAAATCAGCCTTCGCATCAGATCTTTAGCATTATCACTGACCACAATCTCGTTCGCCTCGTCGTTGGGCGGAAATCCAAAGCAATTCTTATGGTTCATAATCTTCGAATAGGTCTCCACCAAACTCTCGGCATAGAACGGGGTCTCTCCGTAGAGCATCTCGTACATGCACACTCCCAAACTCCACCAATCGCACTCTGGCCCGTATCTGCCCTGGCCATCCTCCATCGCTCTCAGGATCTCCGGCGAAATATAGTCAGGTGTACCGACTGCCACGTTTGACTGCACCGTTCCGTCAGATCCCAGCTTCAAACACGATCCAAAGTCAGCCAATCGAATGTGTCCACTCGCGTCCAAAACTAAATTATCAGGCTTGATGTCTCGATGTACGTAGTTCAGTTCGTGGATACTGGCAATCGCCAACACCATTTCCGCAATGTAAAAACGGGCCATGTCCTCCGGAAGACGGTCCTCGAATTTACTTAACAGCGTCAATAAATCACCACCACAGTAGTAATCCATCAGCAGATACTGTAAAAAAAGGCATTAAACAATTAGGACACGCTTCAAATAAACCATCTTTAATACAAAAATAAAACCGTGTTGAGTTTTCAATGTCATCATCTTTGGCATTGACGAAGGCAAAAATGTATAAAGAAAGAAAAAACTAAGAAGAGAAAAATTTACAAAAATCACAAATCAATTATTTTAAAATTAAAAGCATTCAAAATGGGATGTACACAAAACATTCCATTACTCGGAAGCTGATATATTACCAATGGAATTATTGGTAGAATTCCTAACTGTAAAAGACAGCTTAGAAAGTTTTCCTAGTAAAAATAAGAACAAGGGCTACTTTTGTACTTATTTAAATTCATCTGCAAGATTCAAAAGACCTAAAAGCTACCTTTATAGACTAGTATCTAAACACCAGGATTTTATATGAACTCAGCCACATCTATAATAAATATAAATTATCAGGATTCAAAAAATTAATTTGAGAAAGTTGGAAAACATCAGGAGAACAGGAAAAAGATAAATTTTACTACAGAAATAATACAATACCAAGAAATACAAATTGGAAAGAATATTCAGGAATTCTGAACCGAAAATTGTAATCAGAATTAGAACAAGAAGTACGACTAGTAAATAGACCTTAGGACGCGGCGCAATTTCACCCTACAGACAACAACAACAACGACTAGTATTAGTAAATAGAGTAGTTTTAAGCTGACCGCCGTCGAGGCAGATCTAATAAATAACATCGAAATTGGCTTGAGGCTTTATAAATTATTCTATTCGATCAATATTAATATCCAAAAATGCTCAATGAGGGCAGTTTTAAAGTCATTCTTACTTTGATTAGCGCGAAAAATTTTCCACATGTGTATATCAATAACCGTAATGGAATGTCGTGGGAATTTTTTTTTATTTCTTATACTTTAACTGAATTTTTAAAAAAATATACCATATTTTCATTATTCGAAATCTGGATTGTTAAACATTCGTTGTGGGGTACTGGCAGGCTCATTATGGCAATGCGACTCACTTTTTTAAATTCTTCATATACATATTTTCTGATGTTTAAAATAAAGATTTAATAACAATAGATTTCAATAATAAAAATCAAATTAATATATCTAAAATTGCAAATCAAAAGAATAGTAGTTTTTAATGGTTTGAAATTAATTAATAATCTTCATAAAACAAAACTAATTTTCTATTTAAAAATGTTTACATTTTAGTAGCCAATGCTTCCTCTAGAAATTGTTTATAATCGTACAGTGTAGAATAAAATATAATTCAATTCCCGCAACAATAACAAATCGTGTAAATACACCAAATTAGTACTTTGTACCAAAATTCAACTACCAAAAATTATAATTTTTAACCATAGTAATTTAGAATGAAAATAAATTTTGACGTTTTTCATGTCTCTATTATAAAGTAGACTTTGAATTATTAATCAATTTATTTTTTTTCACATTAAATGACAAAAAGTAAAATTGTTCTTAAATGTTGATTAAGGCTTTTAAATGTGGTTTAAATTATGAGTGCTATCACGGGCTTATCATTGATTCAGTGCATGATTCAAGTTTGTGATATTTTGAAAAATTGTATAAAATATTGTAAAAAACTGGTTGGAAAAACACATAATTAAACACTCGTTTCTATTAGAAAACTCATTTCATTCGTTTTCTAGAACTCTACTCGAGTTTAATTATGGTTCATTTTTCCTACACGTTGTTTAAATAACTATTATAGTCTCTATTTTATTAATAATTTATACTGTTAAAACTACATAACATCAAAATGAAATGAAACTGTATAATAAACTCTACCTTAGTCCTAAACAATAAGGACACGTTTCAAATAACCATCTTTACAAAAATAAAATCTCTGTTGAGTTTTCAATGTCGTCATCTCCGGCATTGACGAAGGCAAAAAAAAAGAAAAGAAATTAACTTCAAATTAAAGATCCTTTTCCCAATTTCACGTTTAATTTAATCTATAAGGTTGTGGGGGGTTATTTATCAAAATTAAGTCAATCGCAAATATCATTAAAGTAAATAAGCCGAAATATATTCAATGACTATACCCGTAGCTGAAATGACGTAAATTTGCGTCATTTGAGGATAATATATGGATATAAGCAAAGCAAGAATAATTTGTTGTATTAATGAAGCTCACACTTCAGCACTTCAATAGCCAAATATATCTTAAATTTGGCACATGAGTCAAATTTTAATGACAAACGAAATCACAACTTTTCAATCAAAATTTAAATTTTATTGGCAGAGAATTTAATAATAATTTATTTTTTAATTAAATTACTCTTATTTATAAAGAGTATTACATTGTAATGTAATCTAATTAATTAATAACATCAATTATCAATTAAAAAACTAAATATTCAATTGTAAATGAAAACGATGCCATATTATTATTTTCAAATTCATTAAGATACTGGTGTTTCTGATTAAAGTTCAATATAATTTTCAATAAATACCATAATTAATACTAATGACTATTATTTAAAGCATTAATTATTTCTTTTATTTCTTTTGTATAAATGTTCAATCGTTCCAATTGCTAAAACAACTATTAAATGTATTAAAAATATGCGCATATTCCGATTGAAAGAGAGCGCTTGCCGGCTTTACGGTTCACTACTTTCCTAGCATATAATTACAATGTATTATTAAATGAGATAACTTTTGTTTAAATAATAAATTGCCGACTTTTATTAATTTGAGTTTGCTTTCTTTCAGGTAAAAACACCTGTCTTATTTCATAACATCATTTTAATAAACTTTACAATTAAATTCGTTTTCTTTAAACTTTTGCAAGGAAATAATCTTTCAAAAATGTCATTTTT